>JADGMU010000843.1:0-25441 GCA_016920895.1 Vaccinium myrtillus
ACATCTAATAAGATATTAGAGGAGACAATTGATCGTGTGTTTAAAATTCAGGACCATTGACCTATAATTAAAATATTTCTACTCATTTAGCCCATTTATAGAGGAGAGTCTTGGTTACACGTGAGCGCGCTGAGGACACAGATAATAAAATTACTCCTCCCTCCAACATCTTAAGTGGGTTGGTGGTAAATGTATGCTCCATTTCAGAATATGTCCTAAGTAATTATTTCTTAATGGGCAAATAGGCTCTTAGGGGCTATCAAAACTTACTACTAGTTGTAGTTCTATCTGCTTGTTAACCCATTTCCAATTCCATGAGCAAATTGTGCACATCTAGTCAATCCAACTATGTGCACGGCTGGTGTAGATAGAAGTATCACAAGGGTGTCCAGAACTATTTAGGCTCCACAAACCCACCGAAGCAACAGAGATTTGGCGTAGCAAAATTGCAATATTTGTCCCACTGGAAAAATAAATTAGCCCAACTCGGCCTATTTGGGCCATTGTTTTTCACTGAGTCGGGATTACACAATTATCTTCAAACCAAAGTAATATTAATTTTCATGGTTTGAATTACATTTTCTCTCCCTGTGTGACTTAGTAGAGGCTATGGAGTGTGTAGTAGTATTATATTTCACATTTGTAATTTTCAATTAACATGTTTTGCAGTGGGAAAGCTACCGGCAAGTCTAGCAAATAGTGAAGTGGTAACTGCGTACAAGAGGGAGGAGCAAGAGCAGATGCAAAAACTTCTATTCAATTACTTGAGGATATGCAGTCAATCAAAGGTTCTCTTCTATTTAATTTTTCATGAGTTGTCCTATTTGTATGAAATACCATGGGATAATCACTTTAAGTGAACCCTTTCACTAAGCTATACTTAAGTATTGCCTGCCAAGTGCCTAGTATTTGAAATATTTGTCCTTTAAAAATGTCATGATCACCCCATTGAGTCTGCCTGCATGAAAATACTTGCATATAAAGTAATGGCCTTTTCTTCATTTGGAAAAGCAGATCCTGTAGGCTGTAGCGAACACCATGGAATCTGGACAGAGGTTTGTTGAGTTGAATTGGACAGATCATATGCATGGAGCAATTCCACCTTGTCTTAAACACAAACTGTAGCTTGATTAGAATGTTGGAATCATGGAGTGAAAGTGATTGCTCTTGGGTATCTTCAGATCTCGTTTTGACATTACCATCAGATTTATGATCTCCTGATGGAATTTCTTTCCAAACACCTAGGTAGAGAAAGTGAGATCACGTGAAGATAAGCTGCAAGTAAAATTAAGGACTGTCGGAAAAATTCTGTGTCTCTTCTGTCATACTCCTGATTCCTTGTATTAGTTGGCAAGTTAGTTCATTTTCCATATCCTGTAGTCTCTCTAAAATGTCTATTGTCTATTGGTCTCTGTGACCGCTAGCGATTCCAACTCTCTATTATGGTCTCTATTATGGTGCTACTACAGAAGCTAGATTCTGGATATGGTCTTGCATATACTTTCCTTCAGCCTATGACCAAGGAAATTTGCAAGATAGCAAATTTTGCATTAAAATGAGCTATCACGTCAATACCTCGTTCATAAATTACAAGATCAAGGAAAGCTTATGTTCTTTTCAACTATTTTATTTGCGGCTGTAGAAAGGGGATCTCAAACGTTCATATGCTAATACCGTAAGCTTGAAGATAAAGAGATAAAGAATAGCTGCTTCTTCTACTGAGATTTTACAACTGAACTTTCAACAGAGTCCTATCTTCAGATAGTCTGTTTCTTATTATGGTAGTCAGTTTATGGAAAACAATAACAATGCAGGTCAAAGCAAGCGTCCTTGTAACTGAAGCTTCTAAAGTGCAAAAGGGAATCATAGGGACCAGTTGATATTGAGGTTAGTTTTCAAATTGTTCTTCGTCATAGGGAGATTCCGGTTGGTATATTTGTTGATTACAATAAATCCGTTTTGGCTAGAAAATCAATGTAGTTATCTTATTATCTGTGAACATAAGTTCAAGTTTTCCACTATTGCAACAAATGCAAAACTGACCCTGGTAGCAATTGGCGAAGTGCCATAGCAATAGTAGACACAGCTTCTGAATGCAGCAGAGCAGAAGCGAGATAACTAAATCTCGGACCCGCTAGAATAGCATCACCATGAAGGCTAGGATGAGCCATAATATGCCCCCAGATAATTAAGTATCGATGCATGGAGACCCCAGATTTGACGCCAAAAACTCATAATTAGAGAAAATCATGATCACAAGTAAGCAACAGCTAAGATACACTCCAAATCATGAATGAAGTCGATGAATATATGCGAGAGTGCCCAATCTTGTTTTAACCCAAAAAACAATCTGAGCTTAAATAACTCCAAGACCTCCACCCAGATTCAAAGAGCTATCAAACCTAAGTTGTTTCCCATGATTCAAATGAACCAAATGACAGACAATAGCATGCAATCCCAAGTCATCTTGTGACTAGATTAGACCTATTGAAGCTACAAACAGCCCATGTGAGATGAGCTTCCCTGCCATAGCTATGATAGCTTCCTCCACCGCTCCACCCATTGGTATAACCTTTTATTTAAATGGAATTTCCAATGCTGAATCTCCAGATTCCTGCTAAACTTCCTTACATAAGTAAGAAGATTCCGCTGCTGAACACTTTACCATCTTGAAAAAATTAGAACTCCAAATTGTGAGAATCCCCACCGCACTACCATCAGATTCCACTCCAATTAAGAATGATATTCAGTGAACCTTGTCTTTTAAAAACTACTTCAATTTCCTTCTTTTCTCCCTAATGCCCAAGCCCCAAATATTTCATGACATGAACTTCATATTGACGGGCTTGAGAACTCCCCCGTAAAAAGATTACAGCATTAACAAACAACAGGAACTAAGGCCTGCTTGGCTGCCCTTTCCTCATCTTGAACTTCCATCTGCAGCAACTTTCTAACCACTTCATCGTCTGAACCTTTGTAGTCATTTCCCAGAAGTTTGTCTAAGGCCCATGCAGCTTGAGCCTCGTTTAACAAAATTCTGTTCCTGTTAACGATCCTTTGGTGGAGACTGAAAGGGCCACAACAGCAACTGCTGATCTATAAATCACACACTTTTGTTTCTTCCTGTCATTGGTGGATTTTGTTAATCCCAAAATATCCTCAACAGACTTTTTCTTTCTCCTTGTTTTGGTTTTCTCCTCCTTATCTTGAACCTTTGCAGTAGTAGCTTCAACTTTCTCAAAATCCTCCTTCCCATTCGACTGACTGCTCTTTTCTAGGCCTGCCAAATTGACTGGCCCAGAAGTAGTAAAAGGGGTTGTAATTGTGCTTAGTCTCAGCGTTTGACCCTTCAGAATGTCCGAGCAGTATTCATGTTTCCTTTGTTACCTGTTTCCTTCGTTAGTTGTTTCCTGTGTTGCTTGTTTTTTGCTAAATGATGTGTGTTTGACCTTATTAGTTTGGCTAGCATATTGAGTATGAATTTGCTAAATTTAGTTTGCTTATGATTTTCTTCATTACTTACCTTTATTGTTTATCTTGCTACTATTTGTTTGAATAGGAATGACAAAGAAAAGATATCGTACATGCGAAATAGACCAATCACGTAGTGCTTCACCATCCACCCAGCCACATGCATCTTCGCAGCCAACCCATTTCGCCGGAGCTTCACTGCCTCACCAATTGCCCAAAACTTCACAGCCTCCCAAGTCACATAACTCTTCACACCCTATCCAGTCTCACGAGGCAGAGGAGGACTTGAATGTGCAAGACCATGCAGATGATGAGGAGTTGGCGGCTAGAATTCAAGGTACTTTTCGTATGGATTAATTCTGTACTAGTTTAATGATGGGTAAACTGATTGAGTAATTCTGGTTGAAATTTTTCACATTTTTTTTTTTAATGTTTTTCTTTGACATTGATCATTAGATAAAAGTAGCCATTATGTTTTAAGTGCCGTCGTACACAAAAAAGCAAGATAACAAGGTTAATTGATATTCTTACTGTTGATTAATTCTCTTTTTCATTTGGATTTTTTTCCTACATTTTTTTAGTGAATTCTCCACCAATGGATAAGAATTGGATGACGAAGAGTAGATCATCAAGAGACTATTTGCAAGGGGTTATTGACTTTTTGGGCTTTGCTTCCCTTAATGCATCCAAGGATGGAAGAATTTCATGTCCATGTGTGAAATGTGTGAATTCATACATGTTGAGCCTCAAAGCTGTCCATGATCACTTAGTCTCATATGGTATTAGTCAAGGTTATAACTGTTGGTATTATCATGGAGAAACTCTCTCGGCAACAACTTCTAGCAACACTTATGAGGCTCCTGTTGAAGAAATAGGACTCGAATATGGTGATATAGAAGCAATGTTGCATGATGTGTTTTCCATGCATAATCCATGTAGAGATGAAAGAAATGAACCTGAACCATTTAGCCAAGGTCCAAGTGAGCAACCTAGGCAAGAACCCAACAGAAATGCGCAAAGATTCTATGAGTTGCTTCAAGACGTAAAGCAACCTCTTTATGAAGGTTGCAAGGATTTTAGCAAGTTGTCAGCCATTGTGCATTTGTATCACCTAAAGTGTCTTAGGGGTTGAGCAACGAGACATTTACAATGATTCTACGATTATTGAAAGCTATGCTTCCTCCAGATGCTAAATTACCAAAGAATTGCTACGAAGCCAAGAAGATTATCAAGGATTTGGGTCTCAATTATGAGAAGATTCATGCTTGTCCTAATGATTGTATGCTATTTTGGAAGGAACATGCAAATGATGATTTTTGTAAATGTGGTGCTTGTCCTAATGGGTTTGCACCTAGCCGAGCAATGTTGTATAAACCAACTCACACAAGGGCAGACGGGACAGCTATTAGTGAAGTTGCTTCTGCAAATATAGTATGTGTATCACTTTTGCAGTTTAGAATTCATATATAATGACTAGGATAACATGTTTCTTTTCCATGCTTGCTTCTTTAAGTTCATTTTTTGTACTCTAATTACACTTGAACAATTTTCTAGGAAAAAATGCAGGATTTTCTGAAATCAGAGCCAAATAGCTTGGAAGGTAATTCTAAGGGCAGCATATATTGGTCCCAAAATGACATTTATTCTCAAGTGATAACTAAAAAAGAGCGTCATGGTCGTCGCCGTGGTTGTGGGTTTGGTTATACTTCTAAAAGCAACAACTTAACTTTTAATGGTCCCCTAAGCTTTAATGTGGTTGATGAAGAAGAGCGAATGAGAGACAAAAAAACTATAAGTAAACTAGAAGAGACGGTGCAAGCTCAAGCGGGTGAAATGCAAGCTCAAGCGAGGGAAATGAGCACTTTAAAAGAACAAGTGGCTTTGTTGATGAGACTTATGCCTGGGGTTACTGGTTTACAGGTTATGACATTTCTTTAACTTGATAATGCTACATGGTGTAGTATACCACTTAAGTTAGACTATAGTTTTATTGGCTTAGATGCTTATGTAAAATTTTCGTTGCATATCTTAGGTTCGAGATGGTTGTACTGGCCCCCCTGATGAGGCTTCTCCACGAACTCATCAAAGATCATCGCACGCAAGTCATGACTTCGAATGTTCTCCTCGAGGTACACATTTACATTGTACACTCTTGATGCTGTCTAATTGGTTGATTGGAGAATAGAACATGGCATTTGCTTGTGCGTTAGAATTTGATCCTTGACCTTCGAGAACAATCCTAATCTGAAATTAGACAATGCATTATGATCATGCACTCTCTCTGAAATTTGATTATGCATTATGTCCTCCACTGCTATGTTGAAATCTTAATGATTCTACATGGTGATGCTCTTTAGTGGAGTTATATGTCCTCCTCATTTAGCTTGGGCTTGTACAGAGGATGAGGTTTTCATTTACCATTAAAGTTTACTACAGCTTTGGTGCTATAAAAAGGCAATGGCCCTCGGTTCAAAGGAGAGGGTTTTAGTTCCTTTTTTATTTTGTCCAGAGCCGCATAGAAAATGGGACTCTCTGAATTTTGATTTTGTTTCCTCTACTGCTCTTTAGCTTGGGCTTGTAAGAGTATCTGGGTAAGCTAAAGAAATTAATGCAAGCTAAGAACCAAGGACACTTAAAAGGTGGCGTGTCCGTGTCCGACACGTGTCAGACACCAATATTTTTCGAATACTCTCCGACACGTGTCTGATACTAGTTGAACCCAAACTGCCATTTAGCGGACCCGCCGACGATGATCCTGTTGGGCCCTGACCCAGTATTGTTGGTCCGGTGATTGGCAAACTAGTCTGTGTAGTTAAACCCAAAGTTCCAACGCTGGGTGGCAGAAATTTTCTTATCTGCCATTCCAACTGCTGCCATTGAAGCAGCTGTTATAGTAGCAGGATGAGCAATTGTGCTTGTTTCATGCCCATCTCTGTAACACTGTAATTTCAGCACTTGAAAATTTTGGAACTTGAGAAAACTGATGGTGAAAATGTAGGTGGTGGAAATGAAGGGTTAAGTTGATGGGTTTTTATACGGAAAATTAGATTCAAGAGGTGAGTTGGAAATGTGTTATGGGCAGCCAAATTTTCCCTGAGTTGGGTTTGGTAAAAGAGATGGAAACCGTGTACTGAAAGGTTTTTTCTTTTGTTCTTGAATGCATGCTTCAGCAAGTATGCTTCTCTGTATATTGAACGTGCACAATTTTAAGGCCATCCATAAGTGAATTCAGCGACGAGGTAATTCTATTGTCTCAACTGATGCTGTTCATAGTTATTGCGGATTAATTCGGAGAAGACTAATTTGCTCAAATCTGGCATGCATATCAATTGATATCGCACGCACATATTAAGTGGTTCTTGAATCCTTTCGTAGCTGGTAGATGAATGCGTGGAACGTCACAGGAGAGATGTTATTTTTTACAACATGGAATGGTGAGATTAACCACTTAGCAGGAAAAGTTACTGTTGGTTTGCTGATGCAAGTAAATAGAACTCTTTTTGTTACCTGATTTGGATACTCTACCTTTTCGTTGCTTGAAATTTTTACAAAGACTCAACTCTAGGAGACCAAATTTGGTAATGTATAAAAAACAATCATTACTTGTTCATGGTACAGTATGCTATGCTCCTGTGTTACCTAAAAGGCTAAAATTTCGAAAAATCAGAACACATGTATAACAGATACTCCTGTATATATAGAATCGTAAACAATCCGAACACCAGCAGTGTTGCATAGTGAATACAGTGAATTGCAGTAAAAGGATCTTCAGTCGCCAACTCGGCAGAGAAATTGCGGTTGCTGGAACTTCTGGAAAAATTGGAAACCGTAGTTCATATGCTTCATAGCAAGTGAAGTTGTTATCGGCCTATTTGCAAGGAGCCTTAACAAAAGCACCATAACATGTACTGTTTTTTTTTTTGTTGCAAGTTGAATCTAACAAGCAAGAAATAGAAATGTTACTTCAGACACGTGTCCGACACATGGTTTTGCTAGCCGCTTGTTATTTGCTATATCAATCCTTGCCCAGCACCTTTATTGATATTCAAATTAAGTTATTTGCTATAGGCTTCTCTATATACTTGTGTTTTTCTAAATGGTGTGGGAGTTAAAAGATAAATTAACTCGGTTCTTAGTCTTCGTCATTTCCATTGCAGGTAATAGGACGATCTAGCCAATCGCGTGATTTCAACCCGTCATTTTGAAAGCTCTTTCATGAAGATTTTGTCAAGGATGGCATCATGAATTTTTAGTATTTTTTTGTTCCACTTAGCCTACGGACTTTTGGATTCTGGTATTTTTGCACCATAATGAACATTTGATCTACTTTTCATGTTGATAAGGTTATGGAACATGCCTTAATTTGATCTAATTGTGGTATTTTGTATGTATTATTAGTTTTTCAATTCTAAAAAAATTAGTGAACATGCACGTGACTAATATAATTATTAATCAGTTTAAAAAAAAAAAAAACTTGTACCCGCGTTTTTAGCCGCTGCTAAAAGTGTGTACTAAGTTTGTACAAGTTTACACCAGCGGCCAAAAGCGTTGGCAAAACTGAGTCTACTCCAGCTTTTGTAAAGCATTGGTAAACATAGTCTGCACCAGTAGTTGAAAAAGCGCTGGTAAAATACATCTTATACCAACGGTTCCCAAAAAGCGCTGGTAAAGGGATAGCAACTGGTAGACGCCAGCGGCTTTATACAAGCGCTAGTATAGACCTCGCAGGGCTGTAACAGTGTTTTAGGGCATTTTTACCAACGCTAATCCCAACTTTCTTGTAGTGAATGATGTCAGTGTGGTAGCAAACACGGAACTGAGGTATCTTGTCAGAAATTGTCACATAAGACTTAGGCGTGCATTCCTGATCAAGCATAGAGTCGGACGGAAATATATGTTGGAGAGATGAGCTCTGGTAGAATGTATAGAAGTACATTGTCCTCCGTGTAAATGAAATTCTAAGGCAGTCATTTGTCCTCTAAGAAAGTATGGATTTTGAACTTTGAAGATGATTGAGAAAATGGTATAACTTTACAAACTCTCTATATTTAGTTATTGTGAGCGCGTTGTAATGTATCTAGAAATTCCTGTTCTCTTGGTTATTGGCTTATGTTTAGCCAAGTTCGATTTTGCTCTGCTATCCATGTACCATGCCTCGTATTCAAAACTAAATCAGCTTTATAACTACTGAGTTTCTTGACAATTTGTACCAAGTTTTAATGTTCTTTTCAAAACTGATGTTTCCATGTCCATTTTTCTTGTAGAATATTGTGATGAAAGAAAATGGTAGGACACTTGGTTTTGCTATTCGTCTCCACCGAATTTTATGACTTTGGTGTGCAATAGGTTTGCCATAGAATTCACCTTCTGGGATACATTGTCAAACTCAATTTGTTGCCTGCCTATATTTGCACAAATAAAAAGAGGGGTGAATACAAAGAAGCTAAAATTGTGAGTGTTTGGTATGTGCTTCCTGTGTATCAAAACCAGATTCTCGAAACAAAAAACCATTGAAAGCATTATTCTTCAATGACTGAGGATGATTTTGCTGATGCTTGTCCTGTTCGTCAAAACAATTACCATGGCAAGTCATGTCTGCATTCAGATGCACCAATCAAAGTCAGTTTCTTCATGTTTTCTGGCTTAGTGGCATTTTACATGTCCGAGTTGAAACCTTGTATATTTTTCTCCTTTTTGTGTAGTAATTGAAGTTAATACTGGAAATTTCTAATGAAGAAGAATTTCAGCACTCTCACAATTTAAACATAAAAGAACCAAGAACTGATATTCTATTTTTGCAAAATAGCATAGTATCCGTAATTCTAAAATTCTAGGGAAGAGAATACATAGAGAGATCAATCCAGTATGGAGTTTTTGATTGATGTTGAACGACTTTCCAAAGGTCTAATGAGAAAATTTCTGACATACATTTGGTTATTGAGCAATTATGGAATCACACCCAAGCTAAGTGTAATGAACTCTCACAAACAGTACAACATGATATTGCTTCATAAAACACGATTTAGCTACTAAGTGCTACTGGTGTCGTGAGGCTTGAGACAAATTGGAAGACCGTTTTCAGGAGATGGAGATGGGTTAAAAGTTATCCTCTCATTTGGTACTAATTTCTTCCATTCGAACTTCTTCACCAAATTATAGATAAACACAAGTATCTCGAGTCGAGCATACTCTCTCCCAGGACATATTCGAAGCCCTCCGCCGAAAGGTACGTATGTATATGGCGCAGGTCCGTTTCCTTCAAACCTTGTCGGATCAAATTGCTCTGGATTCGGGAAGTAGTTAGGATCTTTGTTAGTTGAGTGAACACTCCAACAGGCCTACAAGAACAACAAATTGAAAAGAATTTTAATAACAGTAAATTTACCTACCTAGACTAAGTTCCAAATTTTGGTGTTCAAATTTCAAAGCATTAGGGTCATCTCGAATTTGTTTAGACCCATGCAAAAAAGGGTAGAATGTAGACCCTGTATTTGAAGCCTGTTTTGTGCTCTATTTCCTTTGTATGCCTTCTTACTCCATCATTTAAGCAAGACATGTAGAACAAAACAAACAAGCCTTACCTTCCACCCCTTAGGGATTGTAAAACCATCAAAAGTGAAGTCGGATAAAGCCTCTTTGAAACCCATTTGAGTAGGGGATGCTAGCCTCATAGCTTCACATGCTACATTCCAAGTGTAACTCATTTTTTTGATGTCACCCCAATTTAGCAACTCTCCCGGCCCCTTGGCCTTTGCAATCTCCATTATTTCTGAAAATACACAAACATAAAACATAACATATATATATATATATATAGGTTTGAATGCGAATGATACATGTGTAGATATCTGTGAAAGGACTAGGCTTCATCCAATCGGGTTGCAGAAATCTCATCTTGCTCCCGGCCGAGTCCTAACGTGACACCCTACGAGACGCTTCACCTATCCCATCTGATTTTGTAACGCCCCATGTATACCACTAGCCCAGTACCTTAATTTGATCCACAAGCCCACTACTGAGACCCAAAATGCTTAAGCCCACAGTCTTAGTAGTCTTTTACATAGTTTGTTTTTTTTTGCAAGAAAAAAAAAAAAAACACAAACTATGTAAACAATCAATGTTGGACTAAACACTATCTACCCCCAAACTGGGGTATTACAGATTTTATTCCCTTTTTTCCACCATAGGACTTGGATTTGATAAGTGGTGTCAACTTTGGCCTCTATTAGCTCGAACAAAAAAGCTCGAACCTCCGATCTGCTGGTACGGCCATTGCACTAGAAGCCCAAGTCCTGTGTCACATATGACTTAAATGGTATAAAGTTTTATTTTTGTGATAGTCCACACATGAATAGTTCGAAATCCTATAATAAAGTCCTTGAAAATAATGTGCTACTGCGCATATTGGAGGATTAGTTTGTGCAAACATAAGTTTTGTAAATCAGTACTCCCAGATCTATTAACAGTGAAATACATGCACAAACATGTCACATGAAACATAATTTAGCAAAAAGAAATAAAGCCATATCCAAAAAAATTACCAAAATATCCCATTTCTTAAAGGTTTTTCTGCTTTAAGTAGAATGTAGGCCGTCAAACACAATAATCTGTAGAACATGCTGACGGGCCATCTTTTGGTTTATCTATTGTAAAATATCAAAGGGAGTAAAGTAAAGGAGTAAATTTTTCACACGATCTCAACTACCATGTCATTTGGATGATGATTTACCATATTATAAAGATCCTGCAAACGCGAAGTACGAAATTTCTGGAACGTACTATTTCAAACATGTAGAGAAACAGAAAACAAGATTTTTCATAAGTACCTTTAAAGACCTCTTGATAGACATGGGGAAGCTCTGCGAGATATTTGATCGTAAAGGTGAGTGCAACGGATGCAGTTTCATGCCCAGCAATTAGTAGGCCCATGATTTGATCAGCAGTGTCTTCTTCAGTCCTGAATTTTCCATTCGCATCCAGAGTGAGAAGAATGCCTGACAATAGATCATGGACAGTCGGGTTTTCTTCCTTTTTAAGCCTTGTTTTCCTCTCTCTTATGATAACCACAAGCTCTTTGCGAAGGAACTGAGCATCTTTTATGGCTTTACTAAATGTTGTCCCTGTCATACAAAGCAATTAACTTAATCCGATCGATGGTGCACAGAACAACCTTCAAATATCCACGTGATTCTTTCATGCAATCCCCTCAAGTACTGATCATAATGTGCGGAGAATAGGACCTGACTCAATTCCATCATGATGTTATCGGACATGCATTATAAAGGTTTTGGCGAATGAAGTTATCAAACGAGATCATAGTTGTTTTGACAGAAATGGACAGTCAAAATATATGACCCTCGATTTCGTTTGAAACAAGTATGGTTCAACCAATCACATATGGTCTTCTGATTTACATATACTCAATTTTTACTTGCACCCTATGTACTTTGACAGATTTTAACTTACACTCTATGAACCATTTTGTTTTTAGGAACGACTCTCCCAACTTCATTAGTGGATATTTAAACCACTTGAACGTACCCAACTGCTTGGCGGTAAAATTCCCTCCTAAAATCTATGGACCAAGTCGGCTTTAGATCACTTTATGAGGCTTCCAATGGCCATTCCAACAAAATCTACAGCTCACTAATCCAGGAACCAAAATTACATCCATGACATTCTCTCAGTCCTCACAGGTCAAGGGTCTGTGTTGTGCAACCTATCCAGGCCCACCTCAGGTCCCTTTTTTTTATCCGAATCGTTCATTTTGTTCGTGTTAGGTTTATTGGCGATTTCTGGGTTTCTCAAACCATTTTTGTTTGTAATGGGATTGGGTGGTAGAGTTCTAAGTGTTTGAGTCTAGATACTCCACTCTTGTGCTTTCAAGCTTCATTGTCAAGATTGATGTCGCACCAAGTCTTTTGATGCTCTTCTAGAAAGTTATATTCATGCATTGATCATTTGCATATAGTTTCAACAAAATGGCTCTCAATTTCATGGTTCATGCTTCCGTTTCATACCTTAGGAGAGGGCATTGATTTTTGCATGAAAAATCACATTTTTGGTTAAGGCTTTGTAGTGGCAGCATTCTAGCGTTACCTAGCGTCTGCTGGTGTATTTGTGTGATGGTCTTCATTGGACATGTGTCAAGATCTTGACCATTCAAGTTTTTCAAAGAGCGTTGGACTAGCGTTAGCATGCGTTAGTTGACGCTTTTGAGATTAAGCCATTTTTGTACAAGTGTACAAATCTTGACCGTCCAATTTTTTAAGAGGGTTGGATAAGCGTTAGCACGTGCCAGTTGACGCTCCTGTGCGCACCCTCCTTTGTGCACGTGTTCTCTTCTAATTGGGTGTCTATGAGGTCACAAAAATCACACCTATAAAAGTCATTTTTCTCTCATTTTAGGGGAGACACTTCATTGAAAAATCAGCCCCCTTTTTAGAGAGAGAGTGTCTCCTTCTTTCTTTGTGGAACTTGATGTTCTTGATGATTTGAGCTTGTTCTTCTCATCTTTCTTCAATCTAGAGTCTTCCTCTCCATGGATCCACTCTAGGTTGATTTTGTTTTTCAAAAATCTTCATAAAAATCATATCTTTCATACATCATGTTGTGTTGCCTACATATCTACGTGGCCGGATGATCCGGAGCCATCTTTGATACAGAGATCGAGGGGTGTTGGACTCGTGGAGGCTATGGAATCAAGAAGGGGCTCGGGAAGCTAAATCAAGGAGTGGAGCTAGCTGTAGCTTGGGGCAAGTTGGTAATTCCTAATCCTGTAACTCTTGATTTAACCTTTTGATTTATAGCAATTAGTAGATTAGGCCGTGGTTTTATGCTTAGGGTATTTAGACCCTAACTAGTTTCCACGTATATCCTCGTGTTTGTGTTCTTTCGCTTACTGCTATATTTCCTTATATTGTGGTTTTGATTGTCTCACCATTGAAAATGATTAATTGAATTAAAATTGAGATAGTTAATTAATTTTTAATTTGGTTGTCCTATTCACCCCCAGGACTTGTAGTGCTATGCATAATTTCAGTTCGTCTCGTCAAGTATATGGTTCACGTAAAAATTCATATTGATTGGAGATATTAACTATATTTTCAGATTGCATTTTTCTTGAAAACAAGACATTCAATGAAACTATTGTACATGATTTTTTCCTACAAAACAATAAGCTCAATGGTACCGATCAAATAGTTAACGATATTCGATCAGCATGAATTTTTACAATGAATACATACTCAACTAGGCGAACAAAATAACCAATACGGATCAAAAAAGGGGACCCAAGATGGGCCACATAGCACGTGTGTTGTGCACTAGGTGCATAGCACAGGCTTTGAACCCCAGTCGTCATGGTCTAGCCCAGTGACAAATGTAAGGTTGTTTCAAGTTTTTTTTTTTGCTTTGAATAGTTGCAATATTCAACCAAGATACTGTATGAAAGTGGCCCTTTATATTGCCCTTGCAATGTGGGGATCATGTGAGTCCCTTGCCAACTCTCACAATTCTCTCGTGTTTATTCTCTTCCTGAACTAATAAAAAACCCGAAACTAAACACACAATCATCATGCATATCAAGATATATAGAAACATATGAGTCCGTAAATAGATATAAAGATCTTGGATAGAACTCTCTGCCTCTTCTTATGCTTATTTTGGATGTTTTCTAGACTGATTTTTTGAAATCTTTGTTGCAAAATAACGACTCTCACTTATTTTTATACCTCATTTTTCCATAGCAATATTCAAGAATTCAAAACATTGTACGTGATGTGAGGTTCAGTTTCAGTGGAGCTTACCTGGAAAATCTATGGGCACAGACACGATTCCAGCCAAGACACTAGCAAACCTATCACCAAATCCAACCCAATGCTCATGATCTTTAATTCCCACCAACAATTGACAAGCCAACACAAGTGTATACTTCTTCGCCGCCTCGACAACAACCACTTTTCCCTCCTTCGGTTCCCATTCCTTCTCTATATGCTCCCTCGCTATAGAATCCATGGTAGATACATAATTCTGCAACACGTCCATCTTAAGAAACCCGGAAACCACATCTCTAACAGACTTCGTCTTCACCCCGGTGGGAGTGCTGGTGAGAGAAGAGTTAGAGTGAAACAGTTTATTAACAGTGCTTGGCCACCATGTCGCAACCAACTTGTTCTCGTTGGAAAACAAGAACTTGTTCGCAGCAGGACCACAAAAGAAAACCATATTTTCGCCGAACAAAGAGGTTTGGAATATATTCGAGGAGTACTTGTTCCTTCTTTCCCGAATGAAGTTTTCCGGGTGGCCCTTTCGCCATAATAACAGGAGTTGTAGGGTTTCTCCTATAATTGGCCATCCTGTTTTTCCTGGGGGAAGATTCGGCCTAGGGGATTTGTGCTTGTATAAGAAGGAGAAGAGAAAGATGAGAGCGAGAGATGTGCAAATTAGTAAACTTGGCAATGGAGAGAGGGAGAGGAGATCCATGTCTGTTGGTGAATACAGCAAGCTTTCGTTAAGTTGACTATGAAGAATGAATAAAACTTCTCTCATCAGCCCCATAATAGGGTGTCAGGCTGTCAGCCCAGCTTTCTTTTTTCCCTACAAGTGTTCTCCCAGAAATGCCCTTGAACGAGAAGACAGAATACTAGCCAAAAAAGGGATCCAAAAGGAAAACATCATCTGGAACACCGTGTTGGCCCTCCTCATGACAAAACCACATCCCATTGAAATTGGCAAAATTTGCAAAAATTAGCCAATATGAAATTGGGCACGCCATTTTCCTTCAGTGGTTTGGATATATATAAAGTTGATTTCTTCGACTGTGCAAGCGGAAGAAACCTGCTAGAATAATCACCACACGCACAATAATTGTTTTTAAAAGTATGGGTTGGCGAGGGCCCACCCGTCTTACTTTATCCCCTCGCCTGACGTTAACATTTACATAAAAAATTAAATATATGAAGTTGGACACTGGAAAGGGACGTAGAGAGTACTTCATATATTTTAGTATTAATGAGTTCCAAAGATAGAGATAAGATTTGTGTTCGATACGAAGTTCTTTTTTCTATCTTTTGAAAGAATAAGTTTTATATAAGCTAAGAGAGAGAAGCTGGCCGGGGCGAATTTTGGTGCCAAGGGCAATAATAACTATTGTGGTCTTTGTCATTGCCGCCTTGGAAAATGTGTTCTCTATTTGCAGATTCAATGCTACGTACGCGTCCAATTAAAATAGGTACACGTACTTCGGCTAGAGTTATCCAACTTTGCCCTCTTCTTCGCCACGGAAACGGCTTGAGCAAAAAAATCCAAAGATGTGAGTAGATATACGGGCGTGCCAGGATTGTGACGTGATCGAACGCGAATTAGGCTAGAGAGCCTGATTCTGACTTCTAAGCAGGTAAGTTGTGTGCGGTGGATTTTCATCGACCGCCGGTTCTTTTTTGCCTTGCACGTTACGGACTTCACATTTTCTTGAAGTGATGTAGAAAGAGGAACGAGCTAGTCCTCGAACTCTATAGAGAAAACTCCTACTTTCTAACACTAGCTAATGCCTTAAAACAGAGAAAACTCTTGCATACTTTGACTCTTTGAGAGAGAACGAGAGTGATGGCCAAACCCTATAGAGAAAGGCAAGCAGTGAGGTGAAGCAAACTGCCAAAGGGTTTTGAAACTTTTTATCGTTGTTAGGGGGCGTTTGGGAGCCTCAATTTTAACTTTTCATTTTTAATTTTTTGGTTTTTTTCATTATGGCTAGAATATATTTTGAATTTAGTAAAAGTGTTTGGAAGAAATGTACAGAATGCATTTTGAGAGGATGATGATGAAAATGAATTACTAGTTGGTTGTGTTACTATTTTGCCCTTGTTTCTTTATTATGGTATTAAAAATGTGTGGACATCATTTTTAGCAATTTTTTGAAAAGTCATATTAGGAAATATTTTAGCAATTAAAAATGTTTATGATTTTTTTTGTCAATAAATATTTTTTGCACTTCTTGTTTTGGTATTTGAAAGTCTCCCAGAACCCATTTGAGATTTCCGATCCAAAGAAACGAAAAGAAAAAAAACATTGGTACAAGTATGCTCTCTCTCTCTCTCTCTCTCTCTCTCTCTCTCTCTCTCTCTCTCTCTCTCTCTCTCTCTCTCCGTACCCACCATTTATAACTCAAAAGGGCCAAAACCCACCTTCTTCCTTCTCCATGAGTCCGCAAAACCCAAACCTCTCCATATTTCTCTCAATCAAACTCCAAAACTGTTGAATCTCAAACCAACTTACACTCAAATTACATAAAATTGAAAGGAAAAAAAAAAAAACTCCATTTCAAGTCCTAATCTACACTACAATCGATGAGTCAAGATTTGAACGATTTGATGTTGAAGAACAAAGCAGTGACGAACCTAGTCTGGAGAAATCACAGGTGTCTCTTCTGGCTTCTTCCTCCTCTCCTCTCTCTTGTCGTTTGTGTTTGTGTGATGGAAAACGGGGTAACGTAAACAATGGGTGAGAATGGGAAAGAGAAATTAGGGGAAAATGAGAATGGGAAAGAGAAATTAGGGGAAAATGAGAATGAAAATGAGAAATGGAAAAGGAGCTCCCAAGCTCTTTTTTACTTCTGGCCTAGAAAGTGAGAATACGAAAACCTGTTTTGCCAGAACTCGTTTTGGGGCACAGGTGTCAAACAGCCACAAATGGAAAATGGAAATGAGAAAAGGGGAAAATGAAGCGGCCAAACGCATTCTTACTGTATTTCGTAAAGTTGAGAGGAGTTTTTTTGTTTGGAAAGTGCAAGTAGTACTTTGTTTGGGATAAAGAGAGCCTGTGAGCCTTGGGTGATCTTAGCCGACGAAAAATAAATAAATTTTGTTTTTAAAAGTACGGGCTGGCCAGGGCCCACCCCAGTCTTACTTTATCCCCTCTCCTGACGTTAACAACCACATAAAAAATTCAATTTATGAAGTTTGACACTGGAAAGGGATGTAGAGAGTACTTCGTATATTATTAGTATTAATGAGTTCCCAAGACACACAACCTACGCAGCGAAAAAATGAAAGCCTCGGATTGAACCCGGAGCTCTGATACCAGTTTGTTGTGACAAAACCCAAAGTATGAGAATATAACAAAGCAACAAAGAAAATGAGACACAAGATTTACGTGGTTCCCCTCCAAGCCCGATCGAAGCTCTAGATCGAGGTACGTCCTCGGGCGGAGAGCAAGAGAGGATTCACTATGAACGTGGAGAAATACACAGAGTCGGCTATACCCGTAACTCAACAATTGAAGCACCCAACAAATATCTATGGACAAATCTCAGAAGAGCTACCTACAGTATCAAACGTCTCACAAATACAATAGAGACACACAAAACTCTAATATCCAATCCTATGAACTAATGACTATCAATGGAACGACCAAGAAACCCTAACACACTACGGGAAACCCCCTGGGTGCTCATTTAAAGGGATTCACTCAAGAAGTCCAAAGCCCTAGGAGGCCACAAGGCTTCTATTTATAAGAAACACAATCACAGAATTACTATAGAAGTCTAAACACAATGACAAATCCTAAATAGAAAATTCAATCCACAATTCCAACAAATAAAGTACTCAACGAGCTCTACGCAGTGAACGCCTCCGATTGTCCAAAAAATGCCGTTGTGGCAGCACCATGGAACTGCATAGCCCACCCTCCCCCCTTTCCCCCTGGGGGATCCAGCAATGGACAGTAACTTCAGTGCTCCCATGCTTTATTAGCACACAAATAAACAGTAAATCAATTTTTTTTTAAAAGTATGATAAGATACGGACATTAAGTTTTCGAAAGTAGTGATCGTCACAAGATTGCAAAAAGTATCATTTAAATAAAATTCTTCTTACACTTTTAGCTGCAAAACTACTCCCTCTGTCCCAATTTGTTTGCTCGCTTTGGGAAACGTGTATTTTTGTCGATGATAAAAAATGTACTTTTGTATAATATTTTTAAATTTTTTTTACACCAAATTAAAGTACTCAATGAGCACTTTAATTTGGTATAAAACAAATTAAAAAATAATATCGAGAAATATATTTTGTAGGGGTTTGAAATTGCACGTATTCCCATTGTGAGCAAACAAATTGGGACGGAGGGAGTAGTAATTACGGTAGCATAATCAATATATCCATTCCTAATAGATTTTTTTTTTTGTATACCTAGTATAATTAACACCCTATAAAAAAAAATTCGGCCCCTAATTATTAAAAGAATTAAGGGACCGGCCTGATCTTGTCTACTCTTTTTATATCCACACAATCAAAGTGGCCCTTCAACGAGCAAAAGAGCAAATCTCTAAAACTTCAAAAGATCAGTACCGGTGGTGGTGGCATTAAAACAATAATTTCCTTGTAGACAATTTCAAAGTCTTAATTCTCTAGATTAAAAAATAAATAATAAATTAGATTCATTACAATCAAAGCTAGTATAAAGAATAAACAATGGATTACAATTTACAAACAATACATTAGATAGTGACTCAGTATACAATATCTAATTACTTCATAAAAATCATATCTTTCTTACATAAACAATATTGCCTCTGTCCTTATTTAAGTGTGTCATTTCATAAATCCAACTTATTAAAAAAATATCATCATTACATCTTTTACATTAACTTTTACCTCTCTTTTACACTTTTACATCAACTTTACCTCTATTTTCTAAAATTATCCACTCTTTTTACCCATTTACATCTCAAAACACACGCAAGTGGTGGCTAGCTCATGTAGTAGAGCTCTTGGATGCCCCACACTGCATCCCGGGATCGAGTCTCATTCCCCCCTCCCCCAGTGTAATAGATTAGGAATGACAAAAAAAAAATTCTCAAAACACACACTTATTTAGGGACAACCCAAAATAAAAATCTAAACACTAAAAAAGGAACGGAGAGAATAATTAGTTTTCATTCTCTTGAATAAACAATAAGCATTGCATATTTAAACAATATTTCTACAATCCAAGCCCTAATTGGGTTCATATCAAGGGTTCACATGACCTTCGACGACAAAAGTTCACATGAACAAGAAATATCCTGTGAGTTTAGTTTCGTTTCGTCCTAGAAACAATGCCTAAGAAATAACGACACAAACTCACCTGAACAGGAGGTGAATTGGAACAGAAAAGGAGTCAATGGTGAGGATCCCATGCCACTCCGCTCCGGCAAGGCGAACCCAACTGTTTTTCTGAGCTTGGTAGTCAAAGGCAGGATACTACCATAACTTCATATCCTGTGTTTCATGTAATCAGTATCTGCGATTTCTTCAGAATACAAAACAAATTATACAAAAATTCATGCAGTGATTGCTACAAGTGCATAAGAACAACCTTCAAAATAAAACAAGAATACAGCAAAACACATGATTCAGAAATAGACTCGCTCAATAATCAGAGGAAACCATTAGACTCGCTCAATAATCAGAGGAAACTTAAAAATAACTTTCTGCATTATTAACCATTCATACTGATCATGACTTGCACACAGTCCGCAATTTCAGATCGTAATCGTTCTCATTTCCACACAGAGAAAAAGAACTTTTTCTTAAGCTATGATTGAAGGCAATAAACAGAAGAAAGGCAAGCAAACTAGCCATACATATATACATGCTCAAACCTCTTTGAAAGCAATAAATGCAACAACACACCCACCCATGAACTGCACACAGATGCACCAGATTATTTAGCTAGGATGGAGCACTGACACGAAATTAAAAATATTAACCAAGGGATGTAATATTAAGAGATGCCAACAAATTGGGTGAACCACTTTGCTCCGAGGGAAAGGATTACAGAAGTACTAATGGGGAAACAAGTACTTCTCCTATTACAATAACCCGAAAAGGGTGGCGGTAACGCAAATGCTCTGCGCCATGTTCATACATTCAGAAAATTGTTCTTCACAGTTTGCAAAAGAACAAACAAACGATTATTTCCTCAGCATGAACAGTTTAATCATATGCATCTAACTTGAGATATGGAGCAGGGGGGCAAAACTTGTCCCAACCTCAACAAATGTTGGCATCCTGAACCATGGACTAAAGGGGGTTGATTGCTGTAGAATAGACATTTTACTTGCTCACCCTGAAACAAATCGCAACCACAGCAAGCCTTAATTGCACAATCTCAAACCCCAAATTGCATTAGAAGTCCTGTGTTCACTCAACAAAACAACAGACCAATGCACAATAATTCATTAACGAAAACATCTAGAAAACCGTAATATAACAGATACAAAAATGTAGATACAGGGCGGGGAAGAGGAGAACGAGAAAGGGGAGAGAAACGATGAGATAGAAATGGAAGAGAGAGAGAGAGAGAGAGAGAGAGCACCCATCGGACGAGTGGAGCAACGCTCGCAGAAAACGTTTAAAATGCCTTATTAATCTGGAAATCATTTTCCGGCTAATTTGGTTCATTTCGAATTTTAATTTTGCTTGGGTAAAAATATTTTCCACGTCATGACATAGGTTGAACCTATGTCATGTACCCATAATAGGAGTTGTAACCGGTTTTACTTCTCGTGTTTCCCATAGAAACGACGTGGACGGTGAAACTTTATCTCCTTCATTCAGTTAAACAGAATAAACCGCTCGCTGCACCGCTCGCTGCACCGCTCGCTGCAATGTAGTTTTACTCCCTCCTCCAACCCCAATCCCAACCACACGCCAGCCCAATGACTCCCCACCTCCTAGACTCACCTATCGTACGCCGTTCCTCCTCCTCCTTACCCCCCACCACCCGTTTGACGAAATTCCTCAACCACCCAAAAAACCCATCAACCCCACCACTGTTTCCAATCAAAGCAGCAAAGAGACAAAACCCATCTCGAGGTCTCCAGAAGCAACCCAACAAGGACCTGTCTCATATTCTGAGAACGGAGGCGGCGACAAATGCCATTGAGAGGAAAGCACACTCGAACAAGTATAAAAGGCTGTGGCCGAAAGCGGTTTTGGATGCTCTGGACGAGGCGATACGGGAAAATCGGTGACTGCTCTCAAGGTATGTGGGTTTGTGTTTTCGAGTTGTTTTATGTGGGTTTGGTTTGCTTGTTAAGTTTTTAGAGAACCCAAGTTCCAGACCAATGAAAATTTAAATTTGAGGAGCCGAGTTTGAGCCGAGCTGGCCTAGGCTTGAGGTCGAGCACGCACTTTTTCATGAGCCTTAATAGTTTGCAAACATCTTGAGTCGAATGAGCTATGGCCAATTTGAATTTTGTTTTGAGGAATAGTGGAATTTTATAATGGTGGTAAAAGAAGAGATGAATAATAAGGAATGGGGAAGCCATCAAGTGCTTTCCAGAAATTGGATTTATTAAATCAACTTCAAATTATGAAGGGTTAAAATATAAATGAAATTGAAATGACAAATATGGTTTGCAGATATCAATATTGTCTAAATTGGAAACAAGTACCTCCGGTGGATGAATGCAATCAGTTCAAGTAATGGCCTAATGGGTATTATTTAGGTTTTGATCTTCTCTTGAAAGGAGGACTGTTGCACAGCTAGGGGAGCTAGCTACTGCTAGATTTGGGATGTTCCAGAAGATTAAGACTTGAAAACAAGCCAACATTTTATATCAACCCATCCAATGCCCTCCCTCAAGTGCAATCCTGCATTGCATGTATAGATGCAATATATATATATATATATATATATAGAGGAACTCTCCTATCCGGGACCCTTGGGTCCGGATCTCATAGTTCCGGATCAAATTTTGACGATCCGAGCCGTCCAATGTGTTCAAAAGGTGTTTTCCAAGGCCCACGCGGGAAATCTTCAAAAAAAAATACCGGGAAGGGCTTGATCCACGCAATTTTTTAAATATGCAGTTTTTGCGAAAAACTGCGTGGATCAAGCCCTTCCCGGTATTTTTTTTTGAAGATTTCCTGCGTGGGCCTTGGAAAACACCTTTTGAACACATTGGACGGCTCGGATCATGCAAAAACATTTTCTAAATGCTCCAAAACGCTTCGGTCCGGGAAATCCGGGATCCTTGACCGGAGAGTACGTGTATATATATATATATATATATATATATACAGTCCTTATCTAGTCCGGGATCCCGGATCCGGGATTCATAGTTCCGGATCAAATTTTGACGATCCGAGCCGTCCAATGTGTTCAAAAGGTGTTTTCCAAGGTCCACGCGGGAAATCTTCAAAAAAAAATACCGGGAAGGGCTTGATCCAAGCAGTTTTCGCAAAAAATATATATATACAGTTTTTGCGAAAAACTGCTTGGATCAAGCCCTTCCCGGTATTTTTTTTTGAAGATTTCCCGCGTGGACCTTGGAAAACACCTTTTGAACACATTGGACGGCTCGGATTTCCCAAAAACAATTTTTAAAAGCATCAAAACACCGAAAAGGCTTCAATCCGGGATCCTTGACAGGATCGCCGGTGTATATATATATATGGGCCGGTTCTCCTCACACTTAAAAAAACACATAAAAAAACACATCACTCTTCGGGGCCCCACTTTGATGTTCTGAATTGTTGATCTTATTTAAATGAGTAAAATAAAAGGTCCTACAAAATTTCAGTTCAATCGGATACCGGTAAGTGCTTGATCCAAACAGTTTTAAAAACACTAGTTCCTGTCACAGTTTCTGCAAAACTGTTTGGATCAAGCACTTGTCAATATCCGATTGAGCTGAATTTTCGCAAGGCCTCCTATTTTACTCATTTAAACAAGATCAATGGTTCGGAACATCACAGTGGGACCCAGAACAAAATCGAGTGTTTTTTTATGTGTTTTTTTAAGTGTGAGGGGAACCGGCCCCATGTATATTGATATCTGCAAATCAGTTTCTTGCGTGCTTTCTTCGTAGTAGAGCCTGTATCAAATGGGACCAAACTAGGTTTTGTATTTTCTTCTCAATTTTTTTTTGGTAATGCTTTGTTTGTTTTGATTTTAAGCGAACTGGGTTAGTGACATCGGCATCCTAATTTACGTTGATTTGGAACTTTTTGTTTTTGTATGCAAAGAAAGAATGTCAACGATGACTCAACTAAGTTGGTAATTGAGAGGGAGACAAATTGGCAGAAACACTGGGGCTGTTTGAATTTTTTGTTTTGCTAAGGTTAGAGGAATAATGTCTACTAACTAGTTGTCAGATATAACTTATAAGAATGTAGTCAAAAATCAAGGGAAGAAAAGGACGTTGCTACCCGTACTGAGAGAGATAGGCACGAGAAAAAATGTACGAGCACGTTGAGGACCCACTTTTGGGTCCCCTCACGAATGATCTCGAACCGTTCACTATTCTTAAAACATTTTTCCGAGGGGGCCCTCAAAAGATTTTTGCTTGAAACGGTGGAATTTTGGTTCAAGCACTTCTAACCGTCTGATTGAGCTGAATTTTTGTGGGCCCCCTCGGAAAAATGTTTTTAAGAATAATGAACGGTTCGGATCATTCGTATGGGACCCAAAAGTGGGTCCCCGAACGTGCTCGTACATTTTTACGTACCTATTTTCCGTACCTGTAGGTTTTCCAGGAAGAAAATAAGGGCTTTGTTAGGGATATGGACAGTGAGCTTCAGTCTTTCTGTATTGCTGCTTCTGTTGTGATTAATTACAGGACTTCCAAATTTTTTATGACAAATTTGTTTCCCTTGAGTTTGTTTCGTATGAATATTTAGAAGTAAATTTATGATAACAAATTGATTCTTTGCAAAATTTCGTTTCATAGATATCACTCATGACAAGTTGATTTGATACCTCCGGTAAGTACTTAATGAGCTCTTCAGGATTCCATCATTTTCTTGAAACAAATACGGTTATCCCTTTTATAAATCTTCGGTCTTCTTCGTAAGCAACATTGGTACGAGCCGAGATGCCAACATACACAAAGCTGTTGGTGATGCTCGGCTAGTGCAGGCAACCAAAACAAGCAAGCTTGCTTTTTGAGCTTATACGGTCTGATGGGATCCAACCCACTGTGGATGTCTACACTGCACTTGTGAGTGCATATGGCCTCAGTGGTCTCCTTGATGAGGCATTTCACACTCTTGATCTTATGAAGTCAGTCTCTGATTGCAAACCAGATATATATACCTATTCCATTCTTATCAACTGTTGAAAGAAATTCCGTAGTTTTGATTTAGTCAAAATCTTACTCGCTGAGATACTTTGGAGTTGAATGCACTGCAGTTACGTACAACACTATAATTGATGGATATGGTAAGGCCAAACTGTTTGAACTAATGGAGAACTCGTTGATGGACATGATTGAAAGTGACGCATGCAATCCGGATGTTTTCACCCTAAATTCTTTCATTGGAGCATATGGGTATCATGGGAAGATTGAGGAAATGAAAAAGTGGTTTGATGAATTTCAGATAATGGGAATAAGACCTGATGCAAGGACATTTAACATTCTGATTAAATCATATGGTAAGGCTCGCATGTATGAGAAGATGGGTTCTGTTTTGGAGTTTATGACGAAAAGATCTTCTCCCCAACAGTTGTCACTTTTAATATAGTTATTGAGGTGTTTGGGAAGTATGGAAGTATTGAGAAGATGGAAGAATTCTTTCTGAAAATGAAGCATCAAGGAATGAAGCCCACCGCTGTTACTTACTGCACCCTTGTTAGTGCATACAGCAAATCTGGGCTCTTGCATAGAATTGATTCAGTCATGAGGCAAGTAGAGAACTCTGATGTAGTTCTTGATACGACATTTTTCAATTGCATCCTCAGTGCCTATGGTCAGGCTGGTGAGATTAAAAGGATGGGTGAGTTATTATTGGCGATGAAAGAGAGAAATTGCAAGATGGACAAAATCACTTTAGCTATGTTGATGCAAGCGTACAAAAAAACAAGGCATTATTGAGGCTGCAGAAGAGCTGGAGGATAAGATGATTTCTGAAGAGGACAATTCAGGTATGCTTCATAATTGTTTCTACTTAAGAATATTTTTTATTTATTTCTAGGTAGTGAAACA
>JADGMU010000844.1:0-48597 GCA_016920895.1 Vaccinium myrtillus
GATTATTACAGTTAGAGTCCAATACAAATCACAACCCATTGTATATATTTAATACAAATCAAGACTAATCAATGGCCCCAATTCAATTCAGGAACAAAAGCAAGCCACATGCAAATTTGTACTCCTTTCGTTCCTAAATGATTGTCCACCATGTTTTTACGTGCAATTTTCGAACTGAAGTATTTGGTACTTTTGTGCATAATTTTTAAAATTTCTTGACACCAAATTGAAGATCTCAAATCAAGAACCCATTGTATATATTTGATACAAATCAAGACTAATCAATGGCCCCAATTCAATTCAGGAACAAAAACAAACCACGTGCAAATATGTACTCCTTTCGTTCCTAAATGATTGTCCACCATGTTTTTACGTGCAATTTTCAAACTGAAGTATTAGGCACTTTCATGCATAATTTTTAAAATTTCTTGACACAAAATTAAAGGTCTCATTGAGATCTTCAATTTGGTGTCAAGAAATTTTAAAAATTATGCACAAAAGTACCTTATATTTTGGTTCGAAAATTGCACATAAAAATATGGTGGATTATCATTTAGGAACCAAGTGAGTATATGTTTCGTCCTTCAGTTTTGGTTATGTAGGAATTAAATTTGATGCTTCTCTCTTTCGTTGTCGTTATAAGCTTGAAAATACGGCTAGCCCTCAATGACGACCACTACTCGCCGATTCTGGCAGTGCAAGTTGCTATAATGATAACTCATGTACTGCTCACAACCTGTTCGATAAAAGCCAAAGAGAAATTTCTCCTCTCGGATGCAACTGGCTATTATGGAAGACTTGTAGAATTTAAAAATTAAAATGGAGACAAAAACAAGAATAGTAAAACGAGCGAGGCAAATGTCGTAGCCGTTTAGTTGGTGAATGAGTGAGGCGTAATTCTGAAATGCAGTCCCTAGTATTTCTCAGGACACAGCTTGCTCATACCTGAACATTTCTACATTTATGATGGAGAGTTTCAAAGTAGTTCGCTCAACCAAGTACCAAATCCATTACACATGAAGTAGTCTGCAGCACTTATTATTTAAAGTGCATAAAATTGCACATTGTTCCCAATATAGTATATGTAATACCACTGTTTTGAATTTTGACAAATACACAGTCATCAGAATCAAATATAGTTTTGAATATCAGCCGACACGTACCATATCGGCCAGTTCGTCTCAGGATTTGGAAGCTCCGATACGGATATGTACCGTACCATATCTGCCGATACACCCAAAAAGTTAAAAAATTTACGACCGCTACACCCGATTCCTGCAACATATCGTTTAATACGTTGGTTTCCAATACACCGATACTACTATTTAAAACTAACATTCAATTTCGGTCTTGTGGACATCTTGTAATACCCATCTTTCAGCTACGTTGGGATCTTTTTTTTCCAATCATTGGACTGCTATTAACAATGCCATTTGTTTTACAGGAAATAAAGGAAAAAATATCACAATCAGCGTCAGTGTATCAGCATTTGTAGTGTTAGCGCTGATTGGTTCTGGTATCTACTGTCAAAGGAGAAGGAAAAGAACAGTGGAAGGTAGCGGCTGCATTTCAGTTGTTTCCACAGTTTATATTCTGGTATTGTGTCAGCTAGCTATTTTTATATTCTTCCACAGAAGTTCAATTACTTGACTTGGCACAAGGAAGAATTGTTGATGATTACAGCACTGAGAACTTGCAAGGAGAAAAGCCTAATAAGTCGCATGACTTTCCTTCAGTTCAGTTAGATCTCATACTTGTAGCTACAAAGAATTTTTCTCAAGAAAATAAGCTTGGAGAAGGCGGATTTGGTCCAGTTTACAAGGTAATTTAGTGCTCATGATGTTGTCAAGTGTAGATTTGCAAGGTGTTGTCATTTTAGAGCTAAAAGACGCCTTTTTGATACATCGTCAATGCCCCATAGTGAAATAAGCAATCAAAACTTATAATTCTAATTCAAATGCATTGCTTGTCTTGGAAAATTGTTTGCAGGGTACATTACCTGATGGCAAAGAAATTGCAGTAAAAAGGCTCTCGAGGAACTCTGTGGCCAAGGACTTCAAGAGTTCAAAAATGAAATAACATTAATTGCAAAACTACAACATAGGAATCTTGTCAGACTTTTGGGATGTTGCTTGGAGGGGAACGAGTTAATGCTAATCTATGAGTACCTGGCCAACAAAAGCTTAGATTTCTTCCTCTTTGGTATTGACTCTCTCTTAAGTTGTCACTCGTTCGTCGATAAAACATTTGCAGATTGCGATGAAACCCAAATAGACAATATATTAATCAACATGAATGTTGTTTGTCTTTTTGTTAGATTCATCTAAAGCTATATTAATCAAAATGTTGTTTCATTCATTGTTAGATTCAACTAAAGCTGCACAACTAGACTGGAAGAGACGCTTTCTTATAATTAATGGGATTGCTCGAGGCCTTTTATATTTGCACGAGGATTCTCGACTTAGAATTATTCATAGAGACCTTAAAGCTAGCAATATTTTGTTAGATCAAGAAATGAATCCCAAGATATCAGACTTCGGAATGGCAAGGATTTTCGGAGGAAATCAAAGTGAAGCCAACACAAATAGAGTTGTTGGAACATAGTAAGCCTCTACATTTTGCAACTTATGTATGCATACAGAAACAGTGCATCCAACTCTTCTAATGTTGTCTTTTCTTAATTAACTACAGTGGATATATGGCTCCAGAGTACGCTATGGAAGGGCTATTTTCTGTTAAATCTGATGTGTTCAGTTTTGGAGTTCTCTTACTAGAGATTATATGTGGAAAAAAGAACAGCAGTTTTTACCTTTCTGAGCATGGTCACAGCCTCCTCACTTATGTATGTTCTTTGATTCCTACACATTTCTATATCTTTTAACTCAACATCATAATGATCATCCATATTTATAAGTTCATTTCTTGTTAAATTCTTATCAAACAGGCGTGGAATTTATGGTGCAAAGGGGAAGAAATATTGGAGCTGATGGACCCACTATTGATGGAGTCATACGTAACAACAGAAGTGTTGAAATGCATCCATATCGGATTATTGTGTGTCCAAGACGACCCTGCAGATAGACCGACAATGTCAACTGTAGTTGCCACGTTGGTAAGCGACAATGCGACACTGCCTCAACCAACTCAACCAGCATTCTCTGTTGGACGTCCGGTGTTGAAATCATGTCAATCCTCACAAACTGCTGATATATTCTCTCAGAATGAGATGACTATTTCAGATGTATCATCCGGCCGATAGCTACACTACTAATGTGGTTTTTTTTTTCTTTCTGTTGTTGTTGGTTTGTTGGAAAGATTCCTGGTTTAGCACTTTGTTATTGAGGAATAAGATAATACTAAGCATTTGTTATCCAAATTAAACCACAAAAGTTCATAAAAAAAATGTCAACTACCAAACAACTATGTGTTGATTAGCTTGTCATTCCTGAGTTTTTAATTTAATTTGGAACGTAAATTTTTGACTTATTATTGTTTACGTATAAGCATAATGATTCTGGAAGGTAAAATTTTTTCGAACAGAAATAGGTTAAAAAACAGTTCACATGAGACGTTTTTTAACCTAGTTTTTATTTTTATTTAAATTTAATCAATTTTCGATTAGTTATTTATTACATGTTTTTTTCAAGCTGTTGTCTACTGCGGATGAATCCGTGTCAAAGGATAGCTCAATTAATCTAGGTAGGTTATGTCAATAATACCATACTTAATCCACCCAAATATGAGTGCCATTGATTTATTTCTCTTGACCATTGTTCTTTGCACGACAACTGTTTGTGAAATCGCCCGGTAGTTTTGCTTATATTCTTTTAGTCTTTGGATTTAGCTTCAGTGTGCAACTATGCGCATAAGAGCATACCCAGTCCTTGCCCAATTTTTCCTCTGGTCAAAACACATTAAACCCTCTCCAGTCTTTCTCTACAGCCAATAAGAAATTGAGTTTTACTCAAATGAAGTATTCCGTCCCTCTCAATGTGTAACCACACCATTAATGAAGCATTTTTACTTAGTTTTGAATTATTTTTGGATTCACCCAATGCAGTGATTCACATTAAATGAATTTTTTACGATTTGAGTAAAAATTTGGTTTAACAGACACACAATTCCTAAACCAACTGGGCTGTCGAGCTCATAGTCCGACACCCCACTGGCGGCTCCACCCTATGGGGTGGATGGTCACATGACCACCCTAAAAAAAAATTGGTACTAATAATACATGTAAATTTTTGTACAAATTTTAGGTTAGTTCATGTTTTGAACACCCAGCCGAAATATGAATGAACACCCAGTGCAAAATTAAATGAACACCCACCAATAAATCAGTCTACTTTGAACAACCTAAATTACATCCCGTTATAGCTCAATCAGGTAGCACCACATATAAGAAAATGTGGTCAATTGAACACGCTTTTTATTTTGTTGTTATATTGCATCTAGTAATTTTATCTAATATTTTGTTTGAACACTTAGTCCTATACTATAAACAAAAACACTGCAATTCAAGTGATTTACAATTGAATACTTAATATACTATCTCAAAACAAGATAGACATCTTAATGACAAAAAAATGGAGAGAAAAAAATATCTATTGGTATCCTTATGGTGTAGTTTTTCTTAGAGTAGACAATCCAAAAATAAAAACATATGTTTAAAAAAATCCGTGCAAACGTATTCGCTACATAATTTCCTAAAAAAAATAAGCATATTTATGCTCCTGTTTGATTTTGCTTTGGTAAAAATATAAAAAAATTGAAAACGACTACAACGTTTTACGTGTTTTTGTATTTTTGAGGTCGCATTATACACACTAGTATATGAAATTTTGTGAAGATACGACTGATTGGTTAAGCTAGTAGAGTTAAAGGTAATTTTTGAACACCCTGTTAAAAATTCTTGGAGCCGCCACTGCAAAGGGGAGTACCAATAGTTAATTTTCCATTTTCCACTCCTCCCAACACTTTGGTGTATATGAGACGAGTAGTAGATTTATTAGTTGTTAGTGCAGGCAAACCATTTGACGAATCATCGGAAAAGAAATAAAAGAACATTTTATTTTTATACGCATGGAGGCTATGGAGCATATGTCAGTGTTACTTGTTCCTTTACTGCTGATGCATGAAAGATCTGTTGTACTGTTGCATAGTTCTTTCATTTTAGCTGCGTTTCTTATCTTCCAGCCCGAGTATGGTAATTTTGCTTTCTGAAAGCTTATCCTAGTGTTTCTTTCCTCTGGGCTTGTTAACGATGATTAAATTATGCATAACCACGACAAGAAAAAAGAACTGAGTACGACACAGTATAAGCTGCCTCTAGTATCTTGCGAAGTAGAAGTTTTTTTGGTAATCATTGTGAAGTAGAAGTTAGTGTACTTTTCTGTAGTTGCTTAATACATCGGACGCGGGGTTACTGCTGTGCAGTCTCTGCACAGCAGCTGTTGCGCACAATCGCAGCCGTCCATAAGTGTTTTTAACGGTTCGGATTGAAAACAAATTGTTCGCGCAAACAATTCGTATCTGTTGTTTGAAATTTAGGCCGTTCATCCAAGCAACGAATGGCTGCGATTGTGCGCAGCAGCCACCCTAGGTCCTAATACATCTCTACTGCACATTTGCGTAGCTAAAGGTACATTGGATGCAATTGTTCCATTAATTAGGAGATGCTAAAACTGAAACGAGATTTGTTAGTGTGCTTTGTTTTATTCGCAACTGGAATTCAGATGCACTTGTTTATTCAAGATTAGAAGATCCTCAATGGTTTCACAAATGGAATAATGGTTGTGGTCTTTTTCACAATTTTTGGTCCTTCTGTTACAATTGGTCAATCAACAAAACTAGGGTACTCTCTACTGTTTATCAGATTCATTTTCCTATTTACAAGTTAGATTTTTTCATTGCAAAAGGCATCAGATTGCAGTTATGATTGTTGTGTAGTTTTGGTATGGTAGCCACTCTGGAGAGGCTATTCTGTGTTGCCTTTGAGATTCTTGACTGGGCATAGATTTGCGAGTACCTGTGATAGAATGAATATTTGTAATCTCAAGGCTAACCACGTTTTCATGGCTGGAGGTTCAAGTTGAGCATACATCAACATACATATTACGCTCTGATGTAACACTATAGTTGTCTCATGTTTTTTATTACTCATTTTTAGTTGAACTTACACATTTCCTGTATTTATAATGTTGCACCCAGTAATTGCGCTTTAGGTAATTTTTGTGTTATATTCCCAATGTAATGTCCATTGTCCAAGATGATAGTTTATAAGAAACTTTGATAACTCTTGACTCTGAGTTTTTTTGGGGTAAATCAAATTTTATTCACCAGAAACTAACTACAAAACAGAGGGGCATACCCCAGCTTCAAGAAAAAACCAGCTCAATGAGCAAAAACTAAAAACAGACCCTGCACTAGCACACACTTTGCTACAAGTTGGAAAACCAAACAACCACCAAGTAAAAAACATATTCACAAACACCAAAACACAATTATCAAGTCCTCTCAAAATCCTGAGCTAGAATATTCCACACAGAGAAAAGACCCCAATTAATATGCGTCTGCTTAATCCTTCCCCAAGAACTAGCACAGGCCCTGATATAAATTAGAACTCTTGTTTCCAACTGCTGCACATTAATGCCACGATGTTTAAAGATTCTTCTAATTCATTACCACATGGTATGCTGATGCATCCAAATAGAGCTTAGACACAAAGCATGGGAATTGAGAACCATGGCCATTCTGCACCATCCAACCCATGATCTGAGGCAGGTCATTGAAGGAGCAAGGAGACCTGTGCTTGGATTGAACAGACCTCTGAAGCTGAGTGGAAGAAGGACATTGAAAGAATAAGTGCTCATGGTTTCCAATTGCTTCTGGACAATGAACACACTGAGCAGCCATTAGAACTCCCCATTTCTGGAGTCTGTCCAAGGTGGATAGCCTGCCCATGGTGGTCCATCCATGATGAAAGTTGGACAAAGAAGTATATTCTCTGGGAGTATTTCTCCGACATCATCATAACATCATAGGTTTCCTAACAGATCCCGATGATGTATACAATTTTTGTGTGCTATGGTTTCTTATCGACCCGTTTTGTCTATGATGTTGCTATTGAGATTACGCGGGTATTCATTCTTGTCATAAACTGAGATAAAACGTTGTTTCCCTCCAGGTTTTGGCTTTTTCGTAAATGAGCGTGGGGACATGGTGAAGAGACCTCAAGTCTGTATGTTAGAAGAGTTCTATTTCAAAGTTACTGTCATTTGTTGTGGTTCTTTAGCAGTTAATTAGCACCTTGATTTTTCACGCCCAGATTCTAAAACATACTAAACTTTCATGTAATATTGGCACGTATGTTGGATGGTTAACTGTTTGGTAAGTTATTGCTTAAGAACCACAAAAAATTTAGGTACTGAAGGCCCTCGTGAAGTTTAGGCTACTACCTTAATATTTTTCCAGTCATTCCTTAAAGTGGCCGGCTAGGTTAAGACAATTCGCAGCATAGTTGCCAATAGTGAGAAATAGGTAATAGAGTGCTACATGGAACACATGCTAAAAAATGATTTCACTACGGGCATCGCAGATAGGTCACTTTCAACTTTGTTCAAGAATGCTTAATAGGGTTTATAACGACTGATATGAGAAGGTTCAACTTCTTAGTTAGATTGACAGCGAGATTTAATTGACGGTGACATGACAAAAATATATCTATTGTGTCTTATTGACGATAAATTAAAGCTCAATTGTAGCCTCTTCATGTATCTGGAGTTTTGGAATTCTGACTAGGATATTTTGATGTTCATAGTGGGAAATCATGTCTGTGTAAGTGTTACTAGTAGCCCCATGTTTTATGTATGACATTGGGATGAAATTGGTACCCTATAACGTGCTTGGGAGTGAATTATCTGTACTTTATTGTGCAAAAACTAAGCAATTAGTATTTGAATGTTATGAAATTTAAAAAGTAAAGAACAACGGAACACAATGTATATGAAAAGATAGTTGTTACAGGAACTATCAAGTATCAAGTGAGGAGCTAATCTTCAAGACAAGCAAATTTTTTCTCTCTCTCTCTTTCAATGTCACTCCTTTAGTCCTTTATAATAATATCCCTCAGATTCAGAGTGAATGAAAACTAGAAGCTAAAAAGGCCCCAATTTAGAGAGGAGAGGTTTGAGACCAATCTGTAAATATAAAATGCTGCAAGGACTAATAGCTTCCATCGCCTTAGTGCAAGCACAAGAAACTAGCTAGGGTCATGTATTTGGAAAATGTTAGTTAAAATAGAGAGCTATACCCAGAAATGATGACTCCAAGAGAATAGCAATACTTGGAAATAAAAAAATTGCCGATCGGGGAAAAAAAAAAATTGTAGCTGAGCAAAAGATTGAAAACAATTAGGGACTAAGGGAAATAATTTGAGCACTCCTTTTTTTTACCAATGGCACTCCCTTTTTGTCTTTTACTAGGTAAATTTACTTTACTCTTAATGCAATAATTTTTTCTCAAAATGCATGGACTATTTCATAAATTCACACACTAAAAGACAAAAAATAGAGTGTCAATGGTAAAAGGGAGATTTAAAATCATTTCCCAACAATTATTTCTGTCCTCCAAGCTACTATCTTCTCTTCTTCCCCTCTATTCTCCCAAACCTTCCACCCAAAACATCATCTATTCTTAATCGAAGAAGTTGAATTATATATATATATTTTTGTCGATCGTTATATACTTTATTCAACTCAACGACACAATAGAAACATCAAGGATCGCTTCCCTACTAATCCAGTTTGGAACACTCTCCTGCCAGATTAGAGGACCGAAGGGCAAACTTGGCTATCACATTAGCCGCCCTATTACAACTACAGGAAACAAAATTAAAAGAACAAGAAACAAACTTATTAGCTAGCAAAAGTGCGTCCTCGATGATAACATCCAAGCATGCCTTGAGCGGAGATTGGCCTTGAAGCATCTCGAAGAAATTGATTGACATCTCTTTATTTCCAATTTCATCTTTTCTTCTATCAACATGTTCTACAACATGATTGAGGTAGAATTATATATGCTAGGGCTTCAAACCCGAATAAAATAAAGAAGGGAAATAAAGAATATGTAAAATACTCCAAATAATATTTACAAAGTGTTAGAAAGAAATGTTGGTAGTTAAAATCAAAGACGTGTACTGTTCGTTAGTAATTTTTTGCTACAAAATGCTGCAGCCTGAGGTTTTCTTCGGGTGAGCCTATTCAGCCGTCCATCTCGATACTGAACATTTGGATTTTAACCCAAACAATGAACGGCTCAGATCATTTAGAATTTGGATTGAATTTGAGCTGTCGGTGCCAAGATGGATTGCCGGATTGGCATCACTGTAGAACTCCCAAATCCGTTTTCTTCATTCTTGAGATGATTGGGTCATCCACACATCATTACTATGACATCATCACCAATTCACCATGATGTCAACAAAATCACCTATTATTATTTTACTCCTTGATTTTACAATTGCCAATTCGTGCATCTAAATCTTCATGGTAATCCATTTTCGTAAAAAATCTCTATGGAAATCTGTTTGTGTGTTTTATCTTCCTTTGACGTGCGTCCTCTTCTGTGGGTCAGGGTCATTGTTAACGAACCAGCCATACTACCATGCGATTGGTTCATAGCCCTCGAGAAATTTCCTATTGATTTCGTTCGATGTTTAAGTTCATCAAAGTAAAGGGCGAATCACAATGTGGAAAACTATAAGAATTCAATCGTAATCAACCCATAAGATAATTCTTGACTCTGAGTCACTTTTCTTGTTTCCTAGAATTTTTCGATACCCCGTTTGATTTGGTTAAAGAGGCAGCGTGACCAAAGGCGGCTCTAAGAAGAGCCGAGGGCGGTCACTCGAACACCCTGAAAAAAATAATTTTTTTAGAAATACATGTAAAAATTTATTTATTTATTTATTTTTGTCATTTTGAACACCCTAACCAAAATATTTGAACACTCTACCCAAAATGTTTGAACACATTACACAAAAATTTTGAACACCCAATCCTAATGACGGAATTCACCATGCACTATTTGATACTCCATTAGAGAATAGTATAAATTAGATATTTGAGAATTTGGGTGTTTCTTTGTCTCAACACATTTCGCTCTAAGAGATAAGAACACTTTTAACTATCTCTCTTTAATCTATTTACACTTATTCCAAGTGATTACTCATTACATTATAAAATATAGGTCAATAACTTAATATATGCACGCTATCTTTTTTTGTGAGACACTTTAATATATATGCACAGAGGGTATATAGACACAATAGATTTGGATTATTACATAGGTTTGATTCTTTTTTAATTTTTGTTTGGTAGTTGGAACGATGGACAAATTTGTGATAAGAAAATCTAGAATGGTGCAAAAGTCATTTCCTATTGAAACTTTTTTTGATGATAGCAACCCCTAAAACTCGTCGAAGCGAAGCCGTATTGACTTGAAATTGTTATTTTTTCGGTAGCATTGTTGTATTAGTAAAATTTTTATTTTTATTTATATATGTACAGTTATGATTTCTAGAGGACATTGGCATTCCCCGGTTTATGTGTGTGGCGAGGCGTAAATAGACCCTGGGATTAGTGGCAACAATGTTTTGATTTAACAAAAAAAAATAAAAAAATTGGACGCATGAACATCATTTTTGCCATCCATTTTAAATTTCTTATACGAAGGTGTTAAATGTGTTATGCTCTCACAGCTATCGTGTCTGACCACAAAGTTTTTGCAATAATAATATCCAATGCAGAACTTATAAATTGAATTGTTTGGATTAACCATTGTAAGCCTACAAAAGATCCACGAAGGCCCAAAATTGGATGGGACTGGATGGATCAGGACTAGAGAGTAGTCTTTCTCAATCCCTAGTCTATTCTCTCTCTGTCAGTAAATGCAAGTGGAAGAGGGTGCGATGGAAACAGTCAAACGGGTCATGGCCCAACTCAAGCCTTCGTCTTTTCACAACAAAATTGCTCAATTTAGATTCCTTCCCCTTTACAGATGAGTGCACGCATGATAGTACGAACCACCCAGTTATATTACAAATGATTTCTAGAGGACCGCAGTAGAATTTCTGAACACCCTCAAGAGAATTCGTGGAGCTGCCACTAGTGCAAAAGACTCGTAGATAAAAAAATAAAATAAAAAATAGTACAAAGGTCCTTCCGGGGTAACATCTTGAGCAATCAACCTTAACTTCTAAACAAAAAAAGGTCAAGACCACAATACAGGACCCCAAAAGCCAAGTCTATGGTCTCTGTCTTCAAGTTAAAACATCTCTTCTCCTCCATCCACGTCATGTTTAGTATCCACAAGTACTTGAAAGGTATATATGTATGTAAAACAAACTTCCTTCTGTAAATTCAAATCTAGCACTAATAGAAGTTGAAAAATTTTGTTATTCCCAACTGCCGTGTAGTATGAGTTTGTGTCAACAATGTTTTGATTCAACAAAAAAAAAAAAAAAAAGTTGGACGCACGAACATCATTTTTGCCATTCTTTTTAAATTTTTTGCACGAAAGTGTTAAATGTGTTACTCACAGTTATCGTGTCTGACCACATAGTTTTTGCAATAATAATATCCAATGCAGGACTCATAAATTGAATGGTTTGGATTAACCGTTGTAAGCCTACAAAAGATCCACGAAGGCCCAAAATTGGATGGGACTGGATGGATTTGGACTAGAGAGTAGCCTTTCCCTGTGGAATGACACCATTTTCTCATACCTTTCCTTATGTGTGTGAAATACAGTTTAGAAAAATCAATCCCTAATCTATTTTCTCCCTGTCAGTAAATGCAAGTGGAAGAGGGTGGGATGGAAACAGCTAAACAGGTCATAGCCCAACTCAAGTCTTCGTCTTTTCACAACAAAATTGCTCAATTTAGATTTCTTCCCCTTTACACATGAGTGCGCGCAGGATAGTCCGGACCACCCAGTTATATAAAAAATGATTTCTAGAGGACCGTAGTAGAATTTCTGAATACCCTCAAGAGAATTCCTGAAGCCGCCACTGGGCGTGACCAAGTTCTCATCCAGTCTCCAATCTTCCAGATTGGTTCAGTTCTAGGTCGCGTTTCCACAATAATGATAAGAGGCGTTCATATTCTAAATCTCGCAAAGAACTACGACCTTGTAAAGAATTCGTCCAATTGGACATCGATAACTATGTCAACAGCTCACTTTTGTGGAAGGAAAAATGAACGGTAAAAGCTTGAGTGGTTGATTTTGTTTTCCACGAGAGTGAACGGTTGACATAGCTATCGATGTCCAATTGAACAAATTTTTGCAGGAGTATACGCCTTCATGAGTTGTAATATATAAATGGTTTTTTCATTGTGGGCTAAAATAAAATGATGCTCATAGTTTTTGCTCTACTGCTTCTCGTTAGGCCTCACACCACCGTGATTACTGCACAAGATTTCTATAAGATATGCTCGAACACTACTAATTACAAGGTCGGTAGCCAATTCCAATCCAACCTCAACCGCATCCTCTACCGGGGACTCTACAACGACGGTGGCGATTCCATCTTCTCCAACAAAACTGAAGGGGAAGGACCAGACAAAGTCTACGGTCTTTTTCTCTGCAGAGGCGATGTTACACCTACCGACTGCCAGCATTGCATCGACGTCGCAAGCGACAAGATCGTTAAAGAATGTCCCTTCAAGAAAGAAGCAATCATTTGGTACGAGCAGTGTCTTATTCGGTACTCGACCAGATCATTTTCTTCTACAATGGAAACACAACCCATGTTATGTTTGTATAACACAGAAAATGTAACAGAGCTCGATAAATTTGCCGCGATTTTGGACGAAATGTCCCTGAACCTGACCAGTTTTGCTACTTCTATTCCTTCTAACCGGATGTATGCAACCAACGAAGCCAACGTTGGAAACTTTACAAAGCTGTACGGCATGGTGCAGTGCACGCTTGATTTGTCACCGGTGCTTTGTCGTAGCTGCCTCGGTGGGATAAGTGTGTATCTGGTGCATGTCTGCAGTGCCGGAAAACGAGGAGGGAGACTACTCGCACCGAGCTGTAACGTGCGGTATGAGCTTTACCCGTTCTTGGCGGACCCACCGGTCAATGTCGTCGGTCGGAGTAAGGGTGAGTAATTAGTTTCTAGTGATCTTGAATCCTGATCAAGATTTAATTAATGCGCGGTACGGTAATGGTCGCCGTGTAATGGTAGGACTCGGCGGTAGTTCATCCTGTAGTGCGCTCCTGGATTCTGGACTGTCTGTCTGAGTAATCAATGGTCTGAACTTAAAAAAGATTCTTCCAGTGATGAGTTTAAATCCGGATAGTTCAATTTAACTCTTCGCTTGAAGAGTTCTTTTTAAATTCGGACCATTCAAAATACTAAAGACTCGAGTCATTTTAAAATCCGGACGGTTCACTACAATATAGCTGCTTAGGAGTATCGATTCAAGGGAATTGGTTGTGTAACTGCCATGAATTTTTGAAAATCATTTTCGAAAATTTTTTTTTGCCTTTATCACGCATAATGGTTGAGCATCGGTCATATTTGTTGTTTACTGATTTATGAATCGGAAACGTAAAAATATGCAACCAAAACCGGCCAATCTAGATGCAATTTTTTTATCTTCCCAGTACATCAGGGTGTAACTATATCGAATGGCTAAAAAACTGTTACAAAATAGCTGATAGATTTTGGAATGGCCGATTTTTAGAACCTTGGTCTTGAGTACTCAAAACAGTTAGACTGAGGTTTCTTTCTTTTTTAATCACAACAGAAATAGACAAAAGAGGTCGTGTAAAATATTTTCAATAGCTGAATATTGTGTAAAATTAGGCAAAACTTGTTGGGAAAAAAAGTTCATGATTGGCCTTTAAAAGTGGTTGAGAGGAGAAAATTTTAGTTGCAAGAAGGGTAGGGTACATGTGGTGTCCGAGCGGCAATCTTGGCCTTTCAAAAGTGTTTTGGATAGCCCAGATCTCTCCCTCTCTCTCCCTCTCTCTCTCAAATTTGGACCGTCCAAAACACTTTTGAACAGTCGAGATGTGAGCTGGGTACCGCCACGTGGTACCCAGCCGGCACCCAAGTTTTGGGTGAGTTTAAGAGAATTGGAATAGTAGGTACTTTTGTGCTGTCAAAAAGTGGCTCAAATGTATAGTCCTCGTCCCATTTTGCAGGGCCTCATTGGGAAACCAACTAATTAATGAACCTTAATTATAGCATTACACTTTTGAACTTTTCAATTTCGCCACTTGATAGAGATGACTCTTGAAATCTACTCCTTTTAAAGTAAGAGAAATGATGGGCAAAATGAGAATGTTCATTATATTTTTGAAAACTTTTAAAAATGGACAATCTTTTTAGGACATTTAAAAATGGAATACATGACAATCTATAGGGAACGGAGGGAGTATTGTTTTACATAATGCATTTCGCCATGTTGTTTTGTGTGGAGTGTGAAAGGAGAAAAAGAGAGCAAGTAGTGAGAGGGGGAACCCCAGGTGGGGGTACTCCAGTGTGCGAGTGCACTTTATTTGAGTTGAGGATGAAATTTCGAGTAATTATTTCATCGCCTCACATGAATGTGTAGTGAATAAGAGTGTTAAGGCACGACGTGATGGTACTCTGAGACCGGGGCACCACGTAGCTGTGCCCCAATACCATGTACTAATTGGTCTGAAATTTCTTGCATTGAAGAAAGTCTCATATATGCAGACATGGTAGAGGTGTGTTCCTGTCAGTAAATTAGTAACTTAATTAACGCATCCATGCCACAAAATGCTCTTTTTAAACTCGTTACCTAATTCCTCCTCTTTCTCCACAAAGACAATGAGTTGTATTTTCCTATCACTTTTACAAGTACCATTTGGCCCATATCAAATATAGCTGTCCATTAGAGATGCCATTAATGTCTTAGCAGCTAAGTTGTAGTTCTCAATTCACTCCAAGAATTTCACAACAACGTCATCTGTTTTGAAGGAAGCAAAGCAAAAATGATTGTCGTCGGTGTTAGTTTATCAGCATCCGTAATGATAGCAGTAGTTGGTTCTGGTATCTACTACCAGAGGAGAAGGACAAGAGCAGGGGAAGGTAACCAGTCTTTTAGTCGTTACCAATTATCATAATATATATGTTAGCCATAACTACTTATATATTTTTCCACAGAAGAGAGAGAAAATAGCCAAGAAATTCAGTTACTTGACTTGGCGCAAGGAAGACTTCGTGATAATAACAGCTTCGATAATTTGCAAGGACAATTGCCCACGAATTCGCAAGATTTTCCTTCAATTCATTTAGATCTTATACTTGCATCTACAAATCATTTTTCTGAAGAAAATAAGCTTGGAGAAGGTGGATTTGGTCCAGTTTACAAGGTAATTGTGGTGCTTATGATTTTGTGTCGTCCAATTTTGCACAACAATGCCCCCGTGCTATAACCGAACTCAGCAATTCTAATTCAAATGCAATGAACGACTTGGAATTGTTTGCAGGGTACATTATTAGATGGCCAGGAAATTGCAGTAAAGAGGCTCTCAAGTAATTCCAACCAAGGACTTCAAGAGTTCAAGAACGAAATATCTTTAATTGCAAGACTACAACATAGGAATCTTGTCAAACTCTTGGGCTGTTGCTTGGAGGGGAACGAGCTAATGCTAATCTATGAGTACATGCCCAACAAAAGCTTAAATTTCTTCCTCTTTGGTATGGACCTTCTTAGGTTGTCACTCGGTGGTGGTTCTAGAACATTTGCAATACAACTAAAACAAGACTGCTATTACTCAACTTGAATGGTATATGTTTCTTTGTCAGATTCAACTAAAGCTGCACGACTAGACTGGAAGAGATGCCTTCTCATAATCAATGGGATTGCTCGAGGCCTTCTGTATTTGCACGAGGATTCTCGACTTAGAATAATTCATAGGGACCTTAAAGTTAGCAACATTTTATTAGATCATGAAATGAATCCCAGGATATCCGATTTTGGAATGGCCAGGATTGTTGGTGGAAATCAAACTGAAGCCAACACAAGCAGGATTGTTGGGACATAGTATGCCTCTTTGTTTCCAACTTATCTATGCATACAAATACGTCTATCCATCTCACCTAATTTTAATTTCTTAATGATCGAGTACAGTGGATATATGGCTCCAGAGTACGTTATGGAAGGACTGTTTTCTATTAAATCTGATGTTTTCAGTTTCGGAGTTCTCATACTAGAGATAATAAGTGGGAAAAAGAACTACAATTTTCACCTTTCTGAGCATGGTCACAGCCTCCTCACATATGTACGTTCCTCGATTCCTTTTTGTCTCCTTTTCGTTAACATAAAAAGCATAATGATTTTTTTTTGTATTTATATGTTCATTAATTATTTGCTAAATTGTCAATAGGCATGGAACTTGTGGTACAAAGGTGAAGGGATATTGGATCTCATAGACCCATTACTGGTGGAGTCATATGTAGCAACAGAAGCTTTGAAGTGCATCCATATAGGATTGTTGTGCGTCCAGGAAGACCCAGAAGATAGACCGACAATGTTAACTGTAGTTATAATGTTGGGGAGTGACAATTCAATGCCACACAGCCGGCTTTCACTGATGGGAATGTGGTGTTCAAATCCTGCCAAATCCTCACAAAATGCTAATATCGCTTCCGTAAATGACATAACTATTTCGGATGTATATCATTCCGTTAACTTTACTACGTACGACATCATTTTTTTTTTGCCTCTTTTTTACGAAGTTGCTTCTCGTAAGAAAGTCTCTACGGCACATTGTTTATTGAAGAGTACGATCATTTGCTTTATCCAAGTAGAGCATAAACCAGCGTCAAATTCTAAACTACAAGTTGAGGTTAACTTTTCTTTTCTGAGCGTTCATGCTAAAAAGGGAGGTGAGAAATCAAGCCACAAAAATGTATAAAGTCCATAACTGATCATAACTGTTGGGATTATCCCGGACCACACAACGCACTCAAGCACACCAAAGATATGAGGAAAAACTCCGTATATGTATATATTCACAACCATATACAATATACATGAAAAAACCTCTCCGGGAGCCACAAACCGGCATCCCGTCCGCTCAGCCTCATCCCTCCGCTCACCGTGTGCTCCGACAGCCCTCCGAGGACGAGCACTCTCCCTCCCGAAAGAGGGAGCTCACAACCATCTCTCTGCCTCACACAATGCACACACACACACCCCACTCACTCCATGCATATGTGATCTTGTGCTTTGCACACCTCTCCCTCACATGGGAGAATCCCAACAATCATCCCCTCTCACATGTGAGGCGATCGCTGAATCCGCAGCGCTGTCCAGCTGCAATCTATCCGCCACTCTAGCATCTATCCTGTCAAGAGAATATCCGTAGCTCCCCTCTGCTCACACCAGAGGCTCAATCCACCAGATGATCTTACACACCACCTGCGAAGAGACTGACTCCCTGTCTGACATCGCGTCCCTCACCGAGCTCCACTGCACCCCGAAACCGAAATACACAACTCGTGAATCCGGGACATCATCCACAAGAACTGCACCCCCGAAACCTGTATCTGCTATCTGACCACCTGGCCGATCTCCCGCAGAACAACCCCGGAATGCCTCATCGAAACCTGGATGACCCACATCTCCAATCGAGATGCAACTAACTGTGTCCATCAAACCACGAACGTCTGTGCCCAATCACAAGACACAATCCGTGACTCCATCTCTCCACACCATATGGCCACACATCCTGGAGAGGAATCTAGTCACAGTAACACAGAAGAAAGAGACTCACCCGATCGATCATCTGCATAACGTCTCAATCCCTCTGTTCGGAGCTCCCGTGAACATCCCATAGCAACCAGTTGCCCGCCGTCTGCGCAGACTATCAACACACAATCTGATTCCATCCCTGGCACACATGTACATCTCAGGTCGCGACTTCTCGTACTCCCGTGCCTATCCCTGTGTGTCAGTACTACAACTGCTGCCTCCTGTCCACATCATAAACCAACCATACTGCCTGACCATGCCTGACATCAGCTCCAACTGTCACTGCACTCCCACAAGCCTGTACGGTGCCCCTCGTCCTCCTCATCCAGTCCGAATTACCATTGCAGATCCCGATGAAAGGTCTTCGAACCTGATTGAACCAGACTGCCTCCGATCACTACTGACCATCTCCGATCTGTCCTGCTAGCAAGCGCATGTGTCATTAACCAATCAAATGTATCTACACCCCCCAAACCGGAATGCAACACCCGAAAGAATGTATCCGATTGCCCTGATCAACCTCTAATCTCTGCAACGTTTGTCCAATACTCCTGGTGTGAATCCTCCAACTCCGCTCGTCTTTGCCAACTATCCGCCACTTTCGCCACTCTCCGTCAACTCTCCCGGGTCTCCTCCTGCCTCCTGGTTCATCCATGTTTCATTCCCGGCTTTCCTAGCACCCCATGGACTCCCATCGGATCTCCTCGATCTATCGCTCCAGCAAGCGCCTGTGTCACTACCAAATGAGCATCCATGCACCCCCAAACCGGAGTACAAAAACCCGTAAGAGTGTATCCTTGCTTGCTGACCGCGACTGACCATCCCTGGTTTGCCTCTGATTGAACCCAACGACTCAAATCGACCTAGACCATGTTCGGTCCTCCCCGATCTCTCCCGCTTTGCCCAGACCCGCAAAATTCGACTCAAATTATTTGAATCCGAGCCCACCAATGAATCCAAAACAGTCCAATTAGCTAGGAACAAACCTCCTCACAACCCAAAACGCGCGGTTGGATCCAAAACGTCAAACCGAGTCCGAAACCGGTCTGAACCGGGCTTGAACCGGCCAAAAACATATTGAACCGTTCAAAAAACCTATTCTGGTCTAACATCGAACCGTGAACCAGTCTGGACCGGACAGAACCCGATCTGCTAATCCGCTGACCCTTCAGTCTAGACCGGCTTGGCTCATTTGACCGGACCATTGACCCCTTTGACCGATTTGACCCTAAATTTTGACCCTTTTGACCGGTTTGAACCCATACATGACCCTTTTGCTAACGTGGCGCCACGTCAGCGTTGACCGGCTCATGTGGGGTTGACCCGCTGATGTGTCATCCATCGTGGCGCTGACCTGTCGCCACGTGATCGTCTTCTACACAGTTCGGCGCGTCTGGCACACGCCCGTGAGTAGATCTCACTCACTTTTCTTCAGACGGTGCATGCGGGTGCGTGCAACGATTCCCGGTGATGGGGCTTGCACCACCGTGATCGTCTTGATGAGAGCTACAAAACCCTGTGCTCAAAACTTGTACCCGATCACTCTAAGCAAGCCCGCTAGGCCACGGTGTCTCCGCCACTTTCCGCCACCTTTCAAATCCACTGATACCGCTATTTCGGTGACCAAAATTGACGAGCTTTACACCGTTGGACTCCCCTCAATGAGTGGAACAAAACCCTGTGAGCAAAACTTCCGAGCACCTCGTTTTTTTTCTGATTTCGTTCCGTGAGCTTCGATGGCGAATCCGGTGACATCCTTCTTCAACCCCGCTCTGATACCACTTGTTGGGATCGTCCCAGGCCACACAACGCACTCAAGCACAGCAAAGATATGAGGAAAAACTCTGTATATGTATATATTCACAACCATATACAATATACATGAAAAAACCTCTCCGGGAGCCACAAACCGGCATCCCGTGCGCTCAGCCTCACCCCTCCGCTCACCGTGTGCTCTGACAGCCCTCTGAGGAGGAGCACTCTCCCTCCCGAAGGAGGGAGCTCACAGCCCTCTCAACCCTCTCTCTACCTCACACAATGCACACACACACACCCCACTCACTCCATACATATGTATAAATAGGTGGGGGGAGTGATCCGGTGCTTTGCGCACCTCTCCCTCACATTGGAGAATCCCAACAATAACTTCATTATCTATGGAATAAACATATGCGTAACTACACTAAAAAACATGTAACATGCATGGGTGAATAAATACTACATTACACACTATATATGTGAAAAAGCCCAATAAAAAAAAAATCTGAATTGCCACAGGAGATAGAAGGCTTCACCATCATGCAACTTCACCATTTTTTCCTTATTGTCGATTTTCTTGGTAATTTTGAAGGCGAGGAAATCATTGACATTAAATTATGGTTACTTGCTGAGAAGAAAATGATGGGTCTTTGCTAGATATTATTTCTTACACTAAATTTAACATTCTAGATATTTTTTTGCTTTGGTTTACTCTATTTCTATCAGGAAGCATAATACAAAAAGGCAAAATGATATTAAATCTATGGTAACATTTGTTATATGTTACCCTTAAATTATATACATAGAGTCATCGTATTTTGATTGTTCACCTATGAGGGGTTGGTCCAGTAGTAAAAAATTCAGGCTTTATTGGGCCTAACACCACCGAAACATGGTGAGACATTAGCTTCAAGCTCGACGTAAATAGGTCTGATGGCCGGGGTAGGGAAAAATTTCCTACCAAACGTAGCGGGTACCATGCAATGCTATTTTACGCAACCAAAAAAATTACTTCAATTTGTCCGCTTAAATTTCCTGTCAATTGCACGGGTTATTGCTAGTTTCCATTTAACGTGAATGGGGAGCAATGGTGGTGAGGATGGTGGTTGTAAGGACCAAGTTCCGGAGTTCTTTGTTTTGACAATTCCGTTTGACAAAACACACATTTACATCGAGTTGTAATTTTATTTTTTTTAGAGTGTCTGTTTAGGTGTGGAAAGGAATCATCTCTTTATGTAATGGTTGAGAGTGCGGTAGTATTTATTTTAGTGGCGAGTTGAGTAGGTTATTTTACTTGTTCAGAAGTTGCTCAACGACTTGCTCAAGCAACCTGTCAAGCAAATCTGTTGTTCGTTAGTTGCTCGAGCAACTTGGTTCTTGCTTGAGCAACCGCTATGCGCCTATATATTCGCATCAACTAGGTTAAACGAAATTTTGAGCAGCCACACTTTATTCTCTACACTCCTACTCATCCTTAAAACACTTGTGGCGGCTAGGGTTTATGGACCTTGAAGATCTTTGAAGGCCAGATGCTTAGAATTCATCTTCAAGGGTTTTAATGCTTTAACAATCAACTTTCAGTTAGAGTTCTTTGATGGGATTCCAAAAGTATCTAAGGAAGGCTTGTGCGATTCAAGGCGTTGGCGATCAAGATCACTGGGTGCGGTGTACGTGTGACTCGGCAGGTGATACTTAGAACGTTGTGAGGATTTACATCGTTTGGATAGGTATATCTGTAACTGCACAATGAGTATAGTGATTTTGATTCCTTCCCGTGGTTTTTTACCCATTTAGGGTTTTCCACGTATATCTCTGTGTTGTGGTTTTTGACTGCTTGCGTAATTTTCTGCTGGTTGATTTAATTAGTGATTCGCATTCATACTGTTAGGGTTTTAACAGTTTTTAAGGGAACCCTGATTTTTCAGTGGTCAGTGTGAGGAGCTTGGTGGATCGGATCATAGTGGACAGGAGCACCAAACCACAGTGGATGAAATTGTTTAGGGATGCATGCCTTGGGCCGTGCTATGTCTTGGGCTATGCTCTGTCTTGAGCCGTGTCAAGTCCGGAAGTTAGGCATGACGGATGGGAACAGAGTGGAAGGGAAACATAGTTTCCTGTTAAAATAAAGCAAGCGGTTAGGAACAAAAAATAGTCAAGCAAGCAAGTCGGGATCATAGTGGAGGGGAGCACCAAACTTTTCGAATTAGAGCTTGCTAGATTTCATAACAATGTTAAAGCTTCACGTAAAATACTAACGTGTTCAATATTGCAATTACGTGATCATTATGAACTATTCATTGCTTGTAAAGTTAGGATTATCGGGTAGGAGTTTATCTGCTGAGCATCAATCGCTCATGGTACTCCTACCATGGCTTTTCATGCAAGGTATTGAAGACGAAGCCGAAGGATAAGATTAAGCTGGCGGTGAAGCTTTTTGGAGGACAACATTGTCAAACTCTAAACACTAGTAGTTGTCTCTCTGTTCCTTTTTGAAAAATTTAATTTTTAAGTGTAAACTTGTTTAGAAACTTAATCTAGATTATCAAGTTGATGTAATGAGACTATGCTTCCGCTGTTATTTAAGAATGTGAAATGCAATCAATTTGGAAAATATTTTGTTAACGTGTCAAACATTTGGAGCGTTACAAGTTACACCCGAAGAATAAAATTCAAAAATAAAACAAGAACCATTTCAGCAACAACGTATCATAAAAATGAGATTGGATAGTAAGCTCAAGTAGTAATAGGTTGTTTTTGCTTTACTTTTAAGATGTATGGCATGTAAGTTTTGGCACAGTGTAAGTAAATGCTTTTTATTATTTAATTTGATCAGTGTTTTTGAATTTAGGAGAACAGATATGGAATACTAAACACCAGTATATTTTATGTTCAAATAAAAGAAATAAACATACATAGTTTGATTAATATATTCTTAAGTATTATTTTTATCCAGCTTGTTTCGATTTTCGTGCATAGCATGGATTTATGCTATATATAGCATGGATTTATGCTCTATATAGGGATGGCAATTACACCCAAAACCAATAGATACCCGAACCAAACCGACCCTATCGGAGCGGTTTTTTTATATTTTTCCTACCCATGGGGCAGGTTTAGTTTTCAAAGCATGATACCCAGCGGGTTTGGATTTGGGTTTGGTCTTAGCAAGTATTCGGCCAAACCCAAACCCAAACCGATCCATATAATATTACTTATAGGATATATATATATATATATATATATATATATATATATAAACATATTACTTATATACATGTAATTTTTATTTTTCAATTCATAACTTTCAATGACTTTTCATTTCATCTCACTCCTTATTCCTCTCAAATCCCTTAAAAATCTCAAGAGTCTCTATAGAAACCTCTTAAGAAAAGTTTATTATTTAGTTGTTTCCTTTGATTATGTTGGAATTTAGATATTTAATGGAAGAATTATATGGTATGTTACTTTTTTTATATTAATATATAATCTTTTTCCTTCATATATGTCCATTAGTGGAATGAATATTAATACGGGTTTGGTGTGGTTTGGAAAAATTCAAAGTCGGATATTGGTTTGGATTTGGGTATAGATAAATGCTTTGGATATGAGTATGGTAATCGCAAAATCCGGACCAAACCGATCCATTGCCATCCCTAGCTATATATAAGGGGGGGAAACCAGTTTTCTCATACATGCCTAGAGTCAATTGTCCATTCCAAAGTCTGACGAGCAGGCTTGGGAGATTTGGACATGTGCCAAAGTCCAATTTGGCTGCAAAGAGCAAACTGTATCCTCCTCAACAACTCTGTCTTTGACAATGGGAAGGATTTGAGCCACATGTTCCAACAACTATTTGCTGGTGGAAACGAAATGGTGCAGATAGGTGTTTAAAAACAAAAACATGGTACTTAATAGATACAAGAAAATGGCTGCAATACACATTTATATAAGTTGTGTACCATATGCACCTATCGTATGGTCCAGATTGTGCCACATCATTGACAATCGTAACATTTTTTAGTTTTTCTTAACTTTTCAGTAATATGATTCGTAACATTTTTCTATGGTTCGTAACATTTTGGTGTGTTGTAACTTTTATGAAAAAATCGTAACTTTTATAAAGAAATCGTAACTTTTATAAATAAGGAACGTGTTGGGGTTGTGTATTTTTCAAAAGAGTTCTTCAAAAACACTTGTCCCACATTGGCTAACTAGAAAACATTGTGTTCCTTATATGTGTGGAGGCTACATAGACTACTGATGAGCTAGGCTCAAGAGAGGCCTTGCGCGCACACGGGTTAGGCCAAGGTCCAAGCCAATTTGGGAAAACCGATCAGGAAACCAGTTATCTGGGTGCGCGTTGCAAACTCGCACGCATCGCTCGCGCACATACGAAGTTAGCCTCACATTTTGCAAAATTTATTAAGGAAAATATTTTCTCTTTTGACCAATCAGTTTTTTTTGGAAAAGATTTTCCCTACTGTTACAGAATTTTTCCTACCGTTACAAGACTGAAAAAAAAAAGTGTTTGACCAGTGTAAAGAGCTGTTACAGAATTGATTAAAACATGTGCTAAATCAGGGCAAATAATTTTTTGGTAAATTGATTCAATCACAGCAAAGTGACTGATTTTGCTTTCCGAAAAAGAATTTTCGCCTTGGCTATAAAAGGGGTTGTTTTCCAGCCATTTCAATGCCCCGAAAAATCATTTCAATACAGAGAGTTAAAGAGTAAGCAAGGTCGATCTGTTTTGCATCTTTCGGTCTTTTTCCGTGCAAAAAAGATCGAGACAGAGGCTGTATTCTGGGTTGTTTTATCCTGAAGACCGCGTGGCTGCAACTGCTTGCACAGAGAGAGCGGAGCCACGAAAAGTCTTAAAAAGAGCGACCTAGTCCGCGACTCAACCCAAAAGCAGCAACCAATCTCTTCTGGTATTTCTGTTTTGTTACAGATTCTGAGGTAAACGGTTCCATATTTTTTAAGTATTTCCAACAGAACGTGTATTGTAGGCTTTTCCGATAGGACAATGATTGATCCGACACACCATTCAATTAGGGACCCTTGCTTACGGTACTCAACCGTTCACCAGATCCAAATTTATTCGGACGACAAAACTTAAAGTACAGGCTCGGAAATATCAGCTTCGGAAGCATAGGCGGCTCTACAGTGTGAACACCCTTAACAATTGTTTTTTTTGTTTAGAATACATGTATTTTTTTTGTACTTTTATTTAAGTTTTGTCCTTTTTGAACACCCAAGTTGAAAATGTTTGAATGCCCTCACGTAAATATTTGAACACCTAATCCAAAAAAAATTGAACAACTAGCCTCCAAGAATTAGCCCACAAACATCCAATGTAAAATATCCAATTAAAAGCCATAGGAGGCTCCGTAGCTTTCCATAGATGGTCAAAACAACCCAAACTCTTTTACATTTTATAAAATTATAGGTTGTTTAATTGACCATAAAATGTAAAAGAGTTTAGGTTGTTTGAACACTTATTCTTATACTTTGAATATTCATCAATTCAGGAAATTTGCAGTTGAAATACCTAATATATTAGCTCAAACAAAGTACATATACACTCTAAATGACAAAAATTTAAAAAAAAAATAGAGAGCAAAAAGTTCTATTGGTATCGATATTGTGCTCTGGCTTTTCTCTGAATAACAATCAACTCTATATCTCCAAAAATAAGAGTATATGGCTAGTTAATATAGCTAGTAGAGTTAAGATAATTTTTGAACACCCTGTTTAAAATTCCAGGAGCCACCACTGTTCGGAAGAAGAAGAATATATGGCGATGTGTTCGGGCTTAGCTTTTGGAAAAAAAAATTCCCAAAAATTCACTATTAACTTTAGATAGGTGAGTGATTTCCACACCCCCAAATTGCTATCCAAACCCCTTTTTTTGTCTTCTAGTGGAATTTTCATGTGTAAAAATCTCACTAAAAGACACAAAAGATGTGGATAACAATTTAGGGAGTGTAAAAATCAATTACCATTTAAATATTATTTTAAGAATAACCGTGTCGACGGATTTCGAGGGAATTCTAGAAAATAGAATTTTGAATAAAAATGGGGTTGTCACTTTTTTTGGGCATTTGTTTGTGGTAGTGCTGGGCTTAAAGACGGCAGCAATTGCGAGTTTAAGGGGTTTTTCCGGCTACTAATTCTGGCGACACATTTTCAGGGTATTCAGGGGTTCTTCCGGCAACATTTTCCAGCGAAGAACGGGTTTGTCAAAGGTACCTCTTTTTGGTTTTTTGCTTGACAAACACACAATTTATCGCTCACTGATTTCAGGAGGACATGGGAACATCTGACAGCGGTTTATTCGTTGGAATCTTGTCAACAATGTCATGCTTTTTCTTTGTTGTTTTCTATTTGTCTATTTTTTTTTTTTTAAATGAGTGGCTTATTAGGGTAAACTTTTATGATTAGCACTGGTAGAAAAGTTTTTGCACTCTTTGAGGCTCTTTCTTGCATTTCTTCTCCAATTGTATATTTTTGTAGTTGGCTCATTTGGGATTAATGAAAATTTAATTTGTTGTTCTAAACAAAAAAAATTTAGTCGTCACTGGCCAAGTATTAATGGCATTTAACAAAAGCCGGGACAGAAGCCGGAAACATTCTCTGCGAGCGGTTTGCAAATGCAGTCGAGTATTCCCGACATAGATATGACCAGTGTTTGCAAAAAATGCTCGGATAGACACCGGAAAGGCTCTTGCCGGAGTATATTGGTCTTTTACCAAAGTTTATAAAAAGCATAGAAATTTATATTAGTTTTTTTTGATTGGCTAGAAATTTATATTAGTTGATTGGATGGATGACCTAGATTTAAAACAAAATAGGAGAACTATTTGCGCGAATAGTTTGCTTTCAATATGAACCGTTAAAAACATTTGTGGACGACCTAGATTGGGCTCAACAGCTGTTGGCACAAGCTGCGGGTCCCTATAGGACGTTAGTACGTTAATATTGTTATATTACTACGAGAGCCAACCACTTGTCTATATATAGAAATCGAACCATAGACGTCACACTCAAAAGGAGTCCTACACAACTATTGGGCTTATAGTCTTATAATCCAAGGTTGGAAAGATGACTTTTCTTGTATTGCGAAAAACAAATACAGAAGATCCACAACAACAGGTTTGCACCAATTGAGAAAGGATCAGACTAGAAGCACGGTCAAGTCAAAATAAGTGACAGAGAGGTGTGCTGAGGCTCTAGAAGGAAAGAATTGTTGTTAATTGCGTGTTTTATGTTAATTTCTTCCACCCCGTAGAGTACTTGTGTGTGTCCACGACCCAGTTAAAGAGGTGGTGCTGCGAAACTTCAGTTACCACTTTTCTAACCATCCCCCTTTCTATTTTTGTCCAGCTCAGTGAGAGAGATTAACGAAAGAGAACATGATGCCTATAGTTTTTGCTCTACTGCTGGTCCTAATGCCTCGCAGCAGCCTAGTTACGGCACAATTTCTCACCGAGATTTGCTCCAACAAAGGGAACTACACGGCCGGTAGCAATTTTAAAACCAACCTCTACCGCGTCCTCTTTAACTCACTTTATGTCGACAGCAGCAATTCCATCTTCTCCAACAGGACCGAAGGACAAGATCCGGACACAGTTTACGGCCTGTTCCTCTGCCAAGGCAATGTTTCAGCCGCAGATTGCCAAAACTGCATCTACATTGCAAGCCAAACGATCTTAAGCAGATGTCGCTTCAGGAAAGAAGGAATCATTTGGTCAAATCAGTGTATGCTTCGGTACTCATACACATCATTTTTCTCTGAATTGGAGACGCTGCCTGCTATGTGTTGGAATAACACCCAAAACAAAACGAAGCCAGATAATTTTAACGAGACTATGGACGATATGTTTGCGAATCTGATCCCAATTGCTACTGCTAACCGTATGTATACGACCAACGAAGCCGACATTGGTAATTCTACGAAGGTGCGATGCACAGTGCAGTGCACGCCTGATTTGTCACCGGTCCTTTGTAGTAACTGCCTCAATAAGATCTTGAATCCGGGGCATGTCTGCAGTGCCGGAAAATATGCAGGGTTCGTACTCACACCGAGCTGTAATGCGCGGTATGAGTTTCACCAGTTCGTCAATGAGACTGCTGGGAGTAGTGGTGACTAATTATTCTTTAGTCCCGATTACCTTAAACAGTTAGGTCCGAGGTACCTATTTTATTTTTGTACTTTGTGACTCACTCGTTCCTAACTCCTAACGCAGCGCCTATAAACAATTTTGGTTACCCCTCGTTCACAAAAATACTTGTAAATAATTCTAAAGGGAGAATTAAATGCATATCCCCTTAATAAGAGTTTATATATCTATCGTCCCCAACCTCAATATTTGTTGTGCTCAGGGATATCCAGAAACATAAACACACGCACACACCCAAATATAGAGAACAATTTTTACGTGGTTCAGCATATCGCCTATTCTACAGGTAACGGATTTGTATTATGGACGGTTTACAATCACTCATCCACTATCTCAACCCAGTGTATACCCACCCAGTCCTCACCAATCTATCAAACAAAATTTTTGCCACACTGAGGTCCGAGGGGAAAATGTCTTTGAGATTAATCTCAATCTCCAAACAAATCAAGTCATGAATCTCGAAGGGGAGCACACATGGGTTAAAGTCTTCAATAGGTGCTCATTGAATCTGAGCCAATCCTTTGACTGCTCTATTGCCCACGTTTTCAACAATATATACATGCCATGGAAGTGCACAAGTTTTACCCAAATTTTGGGAAATACCCACTGATGTGAAATTCCCCTATGTACAATCATGAGAGCGAGCAATTCCTATTTGGCCTTGTTGTATGCACATTTGGTAATACCCATCTTTTGGCTGTGTTGGGATCTTCTTTTCGCAATAATTAGACAGCTGTTAATCAAATGGCGACGACTTAGACAATGATTGAAACAATACCATCTGTTTTTAAGGGAAAGATGGAAAAATGATTGCAATCAGTGTTAGTATATCAGCATCCGTAGTTTTCCTGCTGATTGGTTCTGTTATCTACCACCAAAGGAGAAGGAAAAGAACGAAGGAAGGTAACAATAGTCTTCTTACAACTACCAATTATCACAATATATACTCTTATAATACGTGAGCTATAGCTAACTGTACATTCTTCCTCAGAAGAGAAAGAAAGGAGTAGCAAAGAAGTTCAATTACTTGACTTGGCGCAGGTGAGAATTGTTAATGATTTCAACGCTGAGAATTTCCAAGGAGAAAGGCCGGTGAAGTCGCAGGACTTCCCTTTAGTTCAGTTAGATCTTATACTTGACGCAACGAAGCAATTTTCTGAAGAAAATAAGCTTGGAGAAGGTGGATTTGGTCCAGTTTACAAGGTACTCTGTGCTGATGATCATGTTTTGTCCTGTCTAAATTTGCAGGGTGTTGTCATGTTTTCGACAACAAAATCTAAATCTAAATCTAGAGCTAAAAGAAGCCTTGTGCACAACAATGCTGAAACTCATGATTGTATAAATCGAATGCTATGTATGATTTGGAAATTGCTTGCAGGGTACATTACCAGATGGCAAGGAAATTGCAGTTAAGAGGCTCTCAAGAAATTCCGGCCAAGGACTTCAAGAGTTCAAGAACGAAATATCTTTAATTGCTAGACTACAACATTGGAATCTTGTTAGACTATTGGGCTGTTGCATGGAGGGGAACGAGTTAATGCTAATCTATGAGTACATGCCCAACAAAAGCTTAGATTTCTTCCTCTTTGGTATGGACTCTCTCTTAAGTTGTCACTCCTTAATTAATTACTCTGATAAAACATTTGCGATCAAACCCAAACAAGGCAGTTCTTAATGAACTTGAATTTTAATGTTTCTTTGTTAGATTTTGCAAAAGCTGCACAACTAGACTGGAGTAGACGCTTTCTCATAATTAATGGGATTGCTCGAGGCCTTTTGTATCTGCATGAGGATTCTCGACTTAGAATAATTCATAGGGACCTTAAAGTTAGCAACATTCTGTTAGATCAAGAAATGAATCCCAAGATATCAGACTTTGGAATGGCAAGAATTTTTGGCGGAAATCAAAGTGAAGCCAACACAAACAGAGTTGTTGGAACATAGTAAGCCTCTTAGTTTTTGGACTTATAAATGTATACGTAACAATGATAACTGCTAACAATTTTTTGTTTATTATCAATTACAGTGGATATATGGCTCCGGAGTATGCAATGGAAGGACTATTTTCTATTAAATCTGATGTTTTCAGCTTCGGAGTTCTCTTACTAGAGATTATAAGTGGGAAAAAGAACAGCAGCTTTTACCTTTCTGAGCATGGTCACAACCTCCTAACTTATGTATATTCCCATTGTCAAATGTCTCTATCTTTTAACCTAAAATGCATAACGATTAGTTCATGTATACTTATAATTTCATTACTGCTAATTTGTCAACAGACATGGAACTTATGGTGCAAAGGTGAAGGAAAATTGGAGCTGATGGACCCATTACTCGTGGAGTCATGTGTAGAAGCAGAAGTGTTGAAGTGTATCCAAATCGGATTGTTGTGCGTCCAAGAAGACCCTGCTAATAGACCGACAATGTCATCTGTAGTTCATATGTTGGGAAGTGATAATGCAACGCTGCCTCAACCAACACAGCCAACATTCTCTGTTGGGCGTCTAGTGCTGAAATCATGCCAATTCTCACCAAATGTTAATGTCGTCTCTATGAATGAGATGACTATTTCAAATGTATCACCTAGATAATTATACTATGAATTCTTTTTTATCCTCTCAAAAGATTCATCGATTGGCACTGTGTAGTAAGGAATGCGATATGATTGATATTCTTTTAAGGGTCTTTTAATTATCAAATTAAACCAAAGAAGTACATAAAGATTTGGGTTAATCTACGTGTTTAATCGACGTGTTTCTAGTTTTAGTTATAAAAACTTGCAGGTACATATCCAAGTATACATCCAGTCTCATAAGTGATAATGGGACACTCCAAATAGCATTATGGTTCCACCATCACACTTGTGATATAACAAAGATTTAAGTCCAAGCATTACTCTGTTGGTATACTTGCACCCTAAAGCCCTGCACATCTCTCAAGGACTAAACATTTTATGGGCCCACTTTGAGTGATTATCAGCATAGCCCTCGGAGAGTGGGTCATTTCATGTGCCCGGCCACTTTGGTGAACATCTTGTGACTTTCCTTTTATATTAGATGGACTTGCTCTCATTATTAAACATACTTATTTCTAATTTTGGTAGTGTTTGAGTTGACCTCTAACATGCTTGTACTTCTCTCAAAAAGTGGTTATTTTATATGCCAACTTGGGGTGATCATTGTTGAACTTGCCATACGTACTCGATATACTTGCTTTCATAACTTCATATAATTATTTTTGTTAGACTCGCACTCCAAAAAACTTGCATATCTCTTATAAAATAACCATTTCATGCGCCTACTTTGAGTGAAGATCTTTGGACTTGCCATATTAATTGCTTCGTTCCTATTTGCCGCTAAGTGTGAGCATTTGAGTGGGCGTGCCGGAACTTGTCTCATCCAACATGTGTATAGGTGTAAGTACCTCAATCCAACTTCTAATAAGAACGATTGTGTGAGACACAAAAAGTAAGACCACAACAAATTTGTATTTTTTTGGCTTAATGAAGAGGACTTAAAATTTTCCAACCGTATGAAAAGAAAAATGAAACAAAAACTAATTGATCAACTCTATTAAATCCGATTAATAAGTTAGAATAGTGACGAAGGAAGTGAAAGTAAAGTAGGGTATATCAACTTGATTTGACATGGAAATAAAACTCTCACGGATTAAGTGGAATGGAAAATGTACTTGAAAAAACAAAAAAAAATTATGGAAAAGCAAACTTGTATAATAAGGAAATTGGTGGTGGCTTACCACCATATGAGGGAAATGTCCAAAGTACCCCTATTTTTATATAATGGGAGATGATGCGGCCAGGGACGGAGCCCTTTAGTGGGGGACGTGGCACGTGCCATCCACCAACCCGTTAAGGTCTGTAATTTTTTTTTTTCGGGAAATTCCAAGCCACCTCCACTTTCTGTGGGGGTTTTCGTACAAACTCTCTTTTGTCTTTCACTCTTAAATAAGCTTTGTGCGCGCGTGGGAGAATTTTTTCCATTCAATACAGCCGCGTGTCACATGTTGACTCTCTCTCTCTACAATGCATGTCCTGACACATTGCATTTACTTTTCTCTCTTTTCTCTCTCTCCTCTCCGTCCTTTTCTCTTTCTCTCTCCGTCCTCTCTCTCTCATTTTTTTTAGATTTAAAATAAAATAACTTTTGTTATACACATTTATTTTTTATAAAAATTATATATTTGAAATCTACTCAATGAGCTCTTTCAAACAAGATCCATTGTGAATATGAAATTATGTACATGAAAAAAAAAAAGTTTTTTTACACCCATTAATTACATGCAAAATTCACACATCATAACTCACTCCAAAACATAAAATTTACACCCAAAAAGAAATTGTGCTATTAAGGGTGTGAATTGTTGCATGGGTGTTAATTGTGTGCAATTGGGAGTGTGAATTGTGTGTTGTTGGGGTGTGAATTGTGTGCTATTGGAGGTGTGAATTGTTGAATGGGTGTGAATTGTGTGTTATTTGGAGGTGTGAATTGTTGCATGTGTGTGAATTGTGTGCATATGAGGGTTGTGAATTATTTAGAAGGGGTGTGAATTTTGCATTTGAGGGATATGAATTCTTTCTTTTTGGGGTGTGAATTGTGTATTTTGGAGAGTGAATTGTGATATGTGTGAATTCCACATTTCAAGTCTGTAAATTCTTTCATTTTGGAAGGTGTGAATTGTTTAGGAGAGATGTAAATTAGTACATTAATTAATGAGTATAAAATATTTTTTTTACATGTACACAATTTCGTATTCAAATGGGATTTTATTTGAAAGATCTCATCAAATAGATTTCAAATATATAATTTTTATAAAAAAATAATTGTGTATAACAAAAGTTATTTTATTTTAAAATATAAAATGAGAGAGAGAGAGAGAGAGAGAGAGAGAGAGAGAGAGAGAGAGAGAGAGAGAGTAATGACGCCTGGACAGGGAAATTGCCATCCGCGCGTGGGAATGACTTGGGTGGAATATGTTTGGCATGGGGTGGACTTGGAAGTTCTTGACAAAATAGGACTGTCATAGTACTGTTTTACTTGGAATGCGCATTTACTTGTTCCCTTCTCTCTCTCTCTCTCTCTCTCTCAAGTTTTGCAAAAAAAAATTTACTAATTGGAGAAAAATGTGACAAATTTAAGCATTAAATTTTTTCTTTTTAAAGTTTAGCATTTTTATTGCATGTTTATTTACGGACTATGGTAGGTATGAATGTACAATGAAAATAAATTCACAATCATATCGACTTACATATTTGTATGAATAAGTTACAGATTACTCATTGTTTTACCCATATAGTGAAAGACAGATTTTCCATTGGCTCCGGCATCCATAAAACTTGTCAATTTATATAATTATTGTTGCCTTTGCCAAGGAAAAAACCAGAAAGCGATGACTGTTGGAGCAGCTGGTCAATTTTATTTTGCAAAGATACTAACATAGAGAGGCATGGATAGGTGTCACCCCGACTTTTTCCTTCATAATTTTCCGCATAACATGTAAATAGTTTTTCATTGAAAGGTGCCACCCCGGTGACCGGATCCGGGCTCCGTCCTTGGATGCGGCTTTATAAGGAGGGATATTCATGTCATCTTGACAGTTTTGAATGATTACCATATTGTCATTACTAGACTTTCGAGGCTATACGTCTACGTCTTCTTCTTTTCTTTTTTTTTTTTGCCTAGTTTTTGTCCATATGTTGAAAGGGGATTTCTAAACTTTTGGGGGAGACAGGTGTGAACACATAATACGTCTACGTCTTTTTTTTTTCCTTTGTGTGTAAGCTATTAGTAATTGGGACACCCTTAGGTATTTCATAGATGAGTTTTAGTTGAAGGGTTTGGCTTGGTTATTTTATTTAGTTTTGTTAGGAAGAGAATAACAAAATGAACCAAAGGAGAAAAGAAATTTCAGCTCAAGTGTGCACAATTGCACCATGGAGTACCATTTGGTTTTAAAAACAACTTCAAAAAAAGAGGAACGTATTGTATATTTTTTTAAAAAAAAATTAATAATTAAGCTTCTCATCTCGACAACAATGAGCATGCAATTACGCACGTAACCTAACGCTAATAAATTGATATATAAAAAAATAAAAAAATAAAAAAAAGGTGTTGGCTTTGATTGATGTTAGAAGGTTCTTGTATTTTTAGGCTCATGGACGAGTGAGAATGCCCATTTAGTTTTCGGCCCACATTCCAATAGTCGTTTAGTGCTTTGGGCTCTTAACAGTGGGCTGCCATGTGTCCCACGATTGCCAATCTTTTACCCCAAGACTTGTTTAAAGCATATAATGCTTCCAGCTTGCAATGACTTTTTCTTTATCTCACCCAAGAATGCTAGCATTCATCAAGGTCTGATAAGACTTTCTTCACACCTCTAGAGTAATAAGGTCGTCGTATCCTTGTAGGCATCTTTCATTGACTAGGCACTTTTCGAGGATGCATTCAGGCCTTCAACATTTTTCTTTGAATTCAAAACTTGAAAGAGTTGACCAACTAGTGACTCACTAACTATCTTCTTGAGGGCCACGCCTATTTAATTCTCAAATAGAGATAAAAGCCTCAACCATCCACTAAATTAACTAGAGTGCTCACACTAAATATTGCGAACAATAGTGATACATACACTCTCTCCTCAGCCACTTCCAGCCACACCCTCTCCCACATGGGGTGTGGGGCTCACATGTGGGGACCACACCCCATGTGAGAGAGGTGTGTTTGCGAGTGGCTGAGGGGGAGTGTATATATCATTTTTGTATTGCGAACCCTTCGTTGGAAAGAAGCTAGAGTCAGAGCCAGGATTAAACAAAGGGCTTCAATTGGCTGATGTTCATACCAATATCAAAGTTGGATTCAAATGTTGTCGTACTCCTTGAATGCTCGACATATTTGTTAAAAGGCCTATTTAAGTAGCTATAGTATGCGACTTAATTGTTTTAGGGCTGAATGTAGAGGAACCATAAAACCATTAAAGGCTTAGCAATAAGGCCTGAAAATATGTTAGAAGGCTTAAACTTTTGCTTAGGATGCATATAATAGTGACTCAGGCCTACTCAAAGAGCTCAAAAGGTCTTCACCACTACGGGAAATGCCTACTTTAATTGTGATAAGTCCTAATCAATGATCGATTGGCCAAACATTTTAGATATCCTTATTCGGCCTACGAAGGACTTTTCTGTACTTAGGCCTTCTTGAAATCACTTTGGCGGTATTGTGTAAGTCAAGTACATAACAATCGTTATTGATATTTTCGATACTAGAAAAAAAACCCATAGATCATTTGATTAACTTTAAGAGCAACAGATGAAGATTATCGTTTCGTTCCCAATAGTTGATATACATATGTAATTAGCTTACAGATTTCACATGCTTTCATCTTGTTTTCGTAATCAAACGTGAATAATGGACATTCTTAATTATTTTGCAGCCTAATTTGGAGATTTTGTCGAGTACAAATCAGTGCAGGAAATTTGCAGCCATCTATTGAGCATTGACATGGGAGTGATATCTGCTATCCTTCCAAAGGGTTGTTAATGCTACTTGAATGTTCCTGTTTCTGGGCTAAAAAGAGTGAATTGATTCTGTTTCTGAGGCTACTAAATAGTTGTTGGTAAATGCCTAGATTCAAACTTAGACTCGATGTCATGCTTGTGTCAAACCTAAAATGATAGTGACTGCTTTTACTGCTATTCAAGAGAATGATATTGATTAAGTTGGTTCATTTGCTTCTACGATTTTGAGTAATTTGAGTCAAAACAACAACAAACTAGCACTTCTCTGGAAAAACTTCACCGAGATCAAAACCCATGGGCACAACGGCTGTGCATAGCAATCCAGTATATGATATAAAAATCAAAACAACTTTTCATTTTATGTGTGATATGGAAGAAACAAAGTTAGATATACAAGGCTGAGATGCTGCTATCTTTATCGTTTTTTTTCTCGTTCCAAATTTGACGACATGGACATAAAACTGGTCACGAGGCCCAGAACCTAGCTTTCAAAATAGTCCAAATTTCTAATTGAGCAATGTGCAAGAGCAAATTTAGTTTCGGGATTTCAAAGTAATAATTGAACTACGGCTTCAACAAAGAAGCTTTGTTATAGAAACTGTCAAATACAAAAATGGACTAGAAATATGAATTTAATCAAATCAATATATCTGGATTTTACAATAATATACAAATTCCCATAGAATTGTACTCCATTAACATTCAATTTTAACTTTACCTCTACGCGAAATCCTAAATCAAACACACGGGCATAATCCTTGTGAATCCGGGGGAGGCGTTGTGCGGTAGGTGTTGTGCGGAAAAACTACGTCGTTTTGCTCATTTTCTTAGTATATCCAAGGGCTCTGTTTGGAGAGTTAAGTGGGGTTTAATTTGGGGGTTCAATTTTAGGGGATTTAGGCTCTTTGAGGTAGGGTATAGTGGGTTTAGGCACTTTGGGTTTAGGCACTTCAGGTTTAGGGTTTAGGCACTTTGTAATGGTTTTTTCTTCCTCCAAACAAGGCCCTTGGAAGCTTTGGAAGTGTGCACAAAAATCAAGCAAAATGACGTAGTTTTGCCGCACAACACGGCGCACAACACCTACCGCATAGCACCCACTCCGGATCCAATGCTTGTGCAACGCACAAGGCCTTCGACCTAGTTCCTAAAAGTAGCTATTACTATTGTAAAAACTAAAACGTAGGATTAATTCTATAAAAAATATCTTTCTCTACGATTGCAAATTTATTCTTCTTTTAAAAAAGTTAAAACTCCATAAATATATTGATTTCTTGGCCCTAATGGATGAGTAACTATTTTAAGCGGTGTCCTAACATCTTTATTCACAACACATTACATTAAACTCTACAGAAATATGTTGTAGATAAAAGTGGCCCTGTTTGATACGAGGTTTCATTTTGGAGGGATTGGTAATGAGATGGGATTGGGATTGATAATGTGATGGGATTATTAATGAGGAGATAAATCCTTCCCACATGTTTGTTTTGCACAGGATTAGATCATGGGATTACTAATAACATGTTTGTTTTGCTTAGAATAGGATTGGGTAAAAATAATTTGTTTCCAATTCTACCCTTCCATTGAAACACCATTTTTATCACAGCGAAATCATGAAATGCCACTGGAGTTCAAGAACCATTTGACCGTTTATTACATATTCATTTGGAATCAATTTTTTTTGTCAATTTTTTTTTTCAAATTTCAAATGGATAATAATATTTTTTTTCCCAGATTTCCAAATAAAAAAAATAAACAAACTCTAATTACTACAAGAAAAATCATAATTTGCGAGGAATGAAAATCGTCTTAAATGGCACACTTTTCCACGCCAATGGTATAGGCGAGGAAAATATTTTCTCACCAGTTTTGTCGACAAAGGGTTGTCGCAGAAGGTCGCATGGCGAGGAAATAAGAATTTCCTCACCTATATGAGTTTTTGACAACAAAATAATTTCCTCTCCTATATTGAGTTTTGGTGAGGAAATATTTCGTCTCCTATATTGATGATTTTTTGTCAATAATTGATCAATTTCCTCGCCAATAATGATAGGAATCGATCCTGGAAAATTACATAGGCGAGGAAACTTTTCGTCGGCAAGTAATTTAATTTAAATATTATAAAATTACATAGGCGAGGAAACTTTTCGTCGGCAAGTAATTTAATTTAAATATCATAAAATTACATAGGGGAGGAAACTTTTCGTCGGCAAATAATTTAATTTAAATATTATAAAATTTCATAGGCGAGGAAATTTTTCGTCGGCAAATAATTTAATTTAAATATTATAAAATTACATAGGCAAGGAAACTTTTCGTCGTTAGAAAGCTTCTTAGAGAAGCCTCTTTAGTGAAAAAAAATTTCGTCACCTAAAGAATATATATGAGGAGTATAGGTGACAAAATAAATTGTGTCACATTCCTTTGAGAATACAATCCTGTTCATTTTAGAATTCAATAGATATCAAACAAAAACCCTGTATTACATTAAATTTCACCAAAATAACTAACATATATTCATAAACCTTCAGAATATTTAGTATTCTCCACCAATTAGTTCATCCACCATAGGATCTAATGCATCCATGTTCCAAAGACAAAAAGTAAAAAATAATCAAAGTAGACCATATCATGTTCTTATCCTATGCATCATCCAAAAAGAAGACCCAAACTTCATAAAAAAGAAGGAGAATAGGTCGTCACACATTGATATATCCAAAAAAGAAGTCTTCAATGAAAACCATATACTCTCATCTTTCCCATTATCCAACCTTCTGCCTATTCAATCTGCAAAACATCAAACAAGATTACAAAATATTGTTACGATTTTGTTAATAGAATAAGAAAATTTATGTAAACTTAGAAAATATAATGTATTTACGTATTTATGATTTTATAGAGGCAAAATGTTGCCTGTCGCTCGAAGAATCAATAAGTCGGGCACTTCGTGGCCCGAAAACGGCTAAAATTGAGCCATCGGCATGCCAAACTTTACTCCACTGCAATTTTCTTGACTTGTGTGGCTCATGCAAGTCATATTATGTATTTATGATTTTAGAGAGGCAAAATGTTGCCCGTCGCTCGAAGAATCAGTAAGTCGAGCACTCGTAGCCCAAAAACGGCTACAATCGAGCCGTCGGCATGCCAAACTTTACTCCACTGCGATTTTCTTGACTTCGATGGCTCACTCAAGTCATATTACATATTTATGATTTTAAAGAGGCAAAATGTTGCCCGTCGCTCGAAGAATCAATAAGTCGGGCACTTCGGGGGCCGATAACGGCTAAAACCAAGGCGTCGCCAAGTCAAATTATGCTCTGATGTATTTTCTTGACTAGGATGGCTTTCAAAGGCCACGTTATGTATAGGTGACTTTGTGGAGGTAAAATATCGGCCGTTGCACGGGAAATCGACAAATAGGGTGTTTGGAGGCCCGAAAACGGCTAAAAATCATGGCATTGGCATACCGGATTTTGTTCCACTTCAATTTTCTTGATTTGGACAGTTCAAACAATTCACGTTATGCACTTGTGACTTTACAGAAGCATCATATTTCCCGTTGCTCAAAAATTTGATGATTGGATACTATGAAATCCAAAAAGGCTTTAAAAACGAGGTGTCGGCGTATCGGGTTATATTCCACCACTGTTTTCTCACATTGGATGGTTTCCCCAAGCAATATTGAGTATTTTTGGCCTACTGGAAGCATCGTTTCACCTACGGCTTGAGAAATCATTGATTGGATGCTTCAAAATCCAAAAAATGGCCTTAAAACAAGGCGTTGACATGCCAAATCACACTCTGCTGCAATTTTCATGATTTAGATAGTTCACACAAGTCACTTTATGCGCTTGTGACTTTATGGAAGCATTATATCGTCTGTTGCTCAAAAATTTGATGATTGGATTCTATGAAATCCAAAAAAGGCTTAAAAATGAGGTGTCGGCGTATCGGGTATGCTCCACCACTGTTTTCTCACATTAGATGGTTCCCCAAGCCATATTGAGTATTTTTGGCCTACTGGAAGCATCGTTTCACCTATATTCCAATTATGTAAATATTAGTTCTTGCACTATATTCCAATCATTAAATATTAGTTCTTACAAAGAAGGTTCTATTGTTTTCGCAATTACCATATTAAATATATCCTTGTTTTCCAATTATGTAAAGAACTACAGAAAGTATTTATTTGGAGAGACAAAATATGAAAGATAGAAAGATTTGTCAATTTACTCTTGCTAGTGGAAAGCATGATGCACTAACCTGCAAGTCAATCATGAGCTTCACGAGCCAACACTCTAAGATACTCCAACGTACCCTTGTTGTTTAAGAAACTCCAAAACACTAGCCAAAGTCCTACCTTGTTGCTCTTTTGCCTCCACTAAATCGGCTATCTTGGCGTTTGCTTGCTCTTTAGCCTCCACTAGCTCGACTATTGACTTTGATCCACATCTATGCTTTAAGTGTTTCTCAGACGCCCTGTTGTTGGTGTTTACAAGTGATTGAGCCTGAAATGGTCACAAACCAATAGAGATACAATAAACTATGACGTAGGTTCAAGTTTAAGACCATCAAAGATTAGGATGCGACAAGAAAAACCCATGGCTATTTGTATGTTGTGAGAGATTACCTGCCACCTCTTATCATTCCACTTCTTATCTATTAAGCTTGTCCATTGCTCCAACTTGACATTACGTGGCGGGTTGCTGCTTCTAGCATACTCCGGCCCCTTTGTCTCTAAAAGTTTGTTGTATGTTTTGTGCAGCCTGAAAGTGAAGTCACTCATTCTCCGACCACATTGCGTTGCCACCACCTTATCAACATCCATAGGATCTCCTTGCAAGTCAAACTTATCCTGCCATATTTGATATTTTAAGTAATGATATGATTGTAATTTATGAAACCATACATAAGTAGATTTTGCAACTACCGTTAATCGCTGAAGAATAGGCGCTTTAACAGTGTCATCTACGGCCTTCCACCTACGGACACCGAGGTCTATCACATTTGTCCGAACCTCATCCAATCTTTGAGGCCATTTTAGCTGCATGCTCCCCTATCGGCGCACAAAACTGCGGTGGAATGGGAACTTTAAGCCTTCCATCTTTATCAATGAGTCTTTGTGCCATTTTGCCTCGTGTAGGCCCACGGCCTTTTCCAACTTTGAGTGTTGTTGTAAAGAAAAGAAATAGGAGATAACATTGAGTGCTAAGTGGTAATGCAATTGAATTATTTGAACAAGGTATAACAATTTAGAGCTGTAATGCACTTTAAAATTGCATTTCTGCACTTCAAAACTGAACTTTCAGCACTTCAAAACTGAATTTTTGCACTTCAAAACTACTTTTCAGCACTTCAAAACTGATATCCAGCACTGCAAAACTGCATTTCGGCACTCTAAAACTGCATTTTCAGCATATTAAAACTGCTTTTTGCATTTGAAAATTGCATTTCTGCACTTAAAAATAGCATTTTCAGCACTTAAAAACTTCATTTCTGCACTTGAAAATCTCATTTCTGGACTTGAAAACTGCATATTCAGCACTTTCTGCACTAAAAAACTGCGTTTCTGCACTCTAAAACTGCAATTTCAGCATATTATAACTGCATTCTGCATTTGAAAATTGCATTTCTGCACTTACAAACAGCATTTTCAGCACATTCTGCACTTAAAAACTTCATTTCTGCACTTGAAAATCTCTTTTCTGCACTTTCAAACTATTGCCTATGAAGTCCATCTTGGTCTACTGTTTCTATTAGTGCTACCATCTACCAATAACCATACAGATTCTAATGAAACAATTCCACTAAGATTCTTCATAAAAAATCCAGGATTATACCCCTGGGCCTGGAGGAGGAAAGAAAGTCCTCCTCTTTTCTTTGCTTGTATTCTTTTTGCTTGTGTTCTTTAATATACATTCTTTGATTTTAAAAACGAAGAATTTCAATCGTCTTGAAACCGGGAAATCTATCCCGCTCTCTGCAGACAATTTTAAACCTAAGTAACAATATTTTCTACAGTGGAACTTAAAAACCAAACCATAAACTCTTAGGCCTCGTTTGATTTGCGGATTGAAATAGGTGGGATTAATAATCCTGGTATTAATTTTATCCCTAAGCTACTCAATCCCATGTTTGATTCGCGTGTGATTATTTATGTGATGAATTTTTTTAATCAAAAACTTTTTTTTTTTGAAAAAAAAAAGTTAATTTTTTTTAAAAAAATTATTATTATTTTTAAAAAATGAAAAAATCTTTTTTTTAAAAAAATATTTGTGGAAAACAGTTTTTGAAAAACATTTACTTTGAAAAAAAATTAAAAAATCATTTTTTAAAACGAATAATTTATTTTAAAAAATTATTATTTCCAAAACAATTTATTAAAAAAAGTTTTTTTTTATAAAATATTATTTCCAAATAATTTTTTTAGATATATTTATTTTTTTGGAATTTTTTTTTGTATAAATAGAGGTTTTTAAAAAAAAAACAATTTTGAAAATACTTTTTGAGAACAATTCGAATATCATCCGAATATTTTCGTAAACAATTCCATTTTTGTCAATCCCACTCAATCCCACCTCCCCCTAGGATTATGTAGTACCTTGCATATAGGGATAAAAATAATACCGGGATTAACAATCCTGTGCATCATTTGGGAAGCAAACATGGGATAAGCCAAGAAGTGGTATAGTTAGTCCTATCTCATACAGTTAATCCACGAATCAAACGAGGCCTTAAAACATTCCCAAATCAGTATTAGACAATCTTCCAATTTCCTTCAACCCAGCTGCTTTATAGTAATCTCTTACGAACTGAAAGATCAGTCCTATTTGAAGATCAACAAAGCAGGAGGATCGAAAATGAAGGGTGGGTTAGCACGGGACGACCGCCCTACCCAAGTTTCAATTATTTCATAGATAGTAATAATTTTTTAAAAATTACATAGCCCGCCCAATAAATCTTTGTTGTAGTGTTCGCTTAGCCACACTCGAATCGTGCGTCCGTCCCGAGATAGAACCACATTAGGCTCACAAGAACATCAGTACCTCGTAACTGTAGGAAATATACACATTTTCAATGATAAATCTAGTAATAAGAGAATGGGTTATCTTAATTTCATTTCCCCAAACACTTAACAAAAACGTCAACAGACAAACAGAGAGTGTCAAATTAACATCGAAATCGAAATTAACAAGCTTATAATCACACCATATTCCAATCGAACCAACTTGCCAAACAGTAATAAACAAAACCCAATGAATTAAAAGAGAAAACCTTTCAATTTAGAGAGAGAGGGAAGGAAATAGTGTCACCTTCAACAGATCTAAACCAGACCCATTTTCGGGAATTTGACAAACTCCGCGAGATTTTAGCTCGAACTCAAGATACCGAGGTTAGGTCTTCTTTTCTTTTCTTTCTTTATTATTCTTCCTTCAACTGTACACAAGCCAAGGCTTCTCGAAGTCAAGTACAGCAAAGGTAGGGGAAGAAAGGGTCATCTCAGGCTAGACTGAGATCTGATCATCGGATGCTTCTCCAACAGGGCATTCGTGAACAAGAGGGCATTCCCTCACAGCGGATTCTGACTTCTTCTTGAACTCCCCAAGAAAAGTCCAGGAATTTGACAACTGGCGAGGTAGCAGTCGGTGATGGTAGCAGCGGCAGAGATGGAGAGGTTACGGGCTCGGCTTTGGAATGGAAGAGTACAAGTTAGAGAGGAAGACGGAAGATGTTAGACTGATTTGGGGCTTTTCTTTTTCTTTTTTTTAATAAGGCTCTTGTAAAACATTTCAGGACCCGCCCAATGTAAATTGAGCCCGCCAAAATTTTGCTCAAAACCATTAACGAGGAAATAATTTCCTCGCCCGTTGTGAGTTCATTAGTGAGGAATTATTTTGTCGTCCAATTCAGCTAAATAAAATAATAAAAAAAGAAATTTTGGTCCATACAAATTAACGAGGAAAACATTTCCTCGCCCATTGTGAGCTTATTAGTGAGGAATTATTTCGTCGGCCAATTCGGCCAAGCAAAATAATGTAAAAAAACAATTTCGGTCCATAAACATTAACGAGGAAAATATTTCCTCGCCCATTGTGAGTTCATTAGTGAGGGATTATTTCGTCGTCCAATTTGGCCAAGTAAAATAATGTAAAAAAACAATTTCGGTCCATAAACATTAACGAGGAAAATATTTCCTCGCCCATTGTGAGTTCATTAGTGAGGGATTATTTCATCGTCCAATTTGGCCAAGTAAAATAATGTAAAAAAACAATTTCGGTCCATAAAAATTAACGAGGAAAACATTCCCTCGCCCATTGTGAAGTCATTAGTTAGGAATTATTTCGTCGGCCAATTCGGCCAAGTAAAATAATGTAAAAAAAACAATTTCGGTCCATAAAAATTAACGAGGAAAATATTTCCTCGCCCATTTTGAGTTCATTAGTGAGGGATTATTTCGTCGTCCAATTCGGCCAAGTAAAATAATGTAAAAATAAATTTCGGTCCGTGCAAATGAACGAGGAAATATTTTCCTCGCCCAAGGTGAGTTTTTCAGTGAGGAATCATTTCGTCGTCCAACGGATTTCAAGGTTTCGCGCGCCCGGGGACGGTATGGAGGGAGCATATTAGCGAGGAAAATTATTATTTCCTTGCCTAAACTTTCGTTTGTCCACTCATTTAGAGACGAAATAATAATTTTCCTCACCTTAAATTTGTTTTCCCTATAAATTAGTGACGAAATATGATTTTCCTCACAAAAAAGACATAATTGGAGACGAATTTTATTTTCCTCACCAGCATTTCCTCACAGATTATCACTTTTCTTGTAGTGAATCTATTGGCATTAGTTAACTTATTATATTATCTTTTTGAGACGAATCAATAGTTGACAAAATTTTCCCCATTAATTTCCATTTTTGCCTTTTTTAAATTTTCCCCAAATTTTGCTTGAATAACTCCAACTCACTTAAATACAAAAAAAAAAAAAAAATTGAACCTTACAATTTTCCCCCCACATGGCAGCAGAGCCCCTTTCCCATTTTCCTCCAATTTTGCAAGAATAACTCCAAAACATACAAGCGGGTAAAAAAAAAAAGTCCAACCCTCTCTCTCTTTTTTCCGTTGAGCCCAGCAGGTTTTGCCCAGAAATCTGGAGAAGATGATGAGTGGTGGAAGCTTCTCACCTTCAATCCCTTGGGATAGGATTAACAATACCAACCCCCCCTTGGGTTGGTGAATCCGGCCAATTGGGGGTTTCACAATCCAAGGGACTATCAATCCCATACCCAAAAAACATACCAAACAAAGGATTAAATGGCCCACCACCTTCACAATCCTAATCCTACCATTGAAACCTGGTAACAAACATGCCCTAAGGGATTAAAAGTGTTGGGCACGACGTGCCAAGACGTTGGAATAATTGGTCCTTCAGGAACTACTCTGTATTTCAGTAAAAAAAAGAATGGTCCTTTTCCCTCTGGATTGATAATAATCACAAAAAAAAAAAACACACAAATTTCCAGAAATGTTATGCGCAAGGAAGTTTACACCGAACCATACACAAAATGTGAGCGTGCAAACACGTTTTTAAAAAAACACTCACATTCTGTATATGGTTCGGTGTAAGCTTTCTTGCGCATAACATTTATGTGCTTTTAAAATCTATTTTAGAATTTTCAAAGAAAGAGAATGTGTTAACAGGTTCCCGACTCTCAATTGAACGGGTCTATCCTCCTCTCTCTCAATTCTCAAATACTTTCCACACCAAACTCCCTCTCAATTCATGTACAAGGGACCACTAACATTGAATTTAATTCAATTTGGCCTCAATGACCACTTCCAAGTAGGCCTGTCAACGGGCCGGATCCAATCCGAAAAATTCGGATCCGAATCCGGTATTTCAGATCCGATAATCCGGAACCAAAAATTCAAAAACATTTGGATCGTATCCGGATCGGATCCGGATCTAATCCTATGAAGATCCGAATCCGGCTCACCAAATAAAAACCCTTTTTTCCTTTCAATTCTGAATGCTCTATTGGGTTTGTTTAGCATATGCAATTCTGAATGCTCCTGTGCGGGAGTGAAATTTCATGTGCTTATAAGTTTCTTACCAGGTTTAGCTGAGTTTAGTTTAACCCGGTGATAGTTTGAAATGGTATCATGTTGTCATCTATTCAAGTTTTACAGTTCACACTTTAATGTTCTTTGTGGTTCGAGCCTTAGTATGGTATTTGGTGAGCACTCGTGGTATACGTGGGCTATAGATTCAGTTCAAATACTCATTCATTTTGGATATTTTTCCGCATATTGTAACTGGATACTTCTACCCAATCATTGTCTAATGACTCTGATCTCATTTCTGAAGTATGTTTTACAAGTCCCTCTGATAAGTTTGAGTTACAAATGGCAGGACGTGGTATGAAAGGGAAGCATAATAACGTGATGCTTCAGCTCAGGGTTACTGTCTTTGACTCAAAAGATGAATGTGAGAAGTTGTACCCTTGGCTTTGATTGACTCCAAGAACAACAAGATCTTTTTTGTGTTCTTCCTTGGTGCCATCCTTAAAAGACCTGGGTGACCATAATTAAGAGCATTCTGCTTGTGCAGCGTTTAGCTATGCTTGGTTTCTAAACTCTATGTACTGAACTATGTTAATTCTGTTATGGTAGTTGTTGAGAACTCAAGTGTAAAAAGTTGGCTTGAACTGGCTACTCACGAGTGTTGGTATTTTTGTGCTATCCCCGGCCGCTTTGTTTGCTTTGGTGTTTGAATTAGGAAGTACTTATTCGCCTATGTCTTCAACTTTAGTAGAAGATAATGTGGTGGTTAATCTTAGTAGGCATGGTTTTATATGCACCGCGAGTCTGCTGTTGATGATAGTTACTGTGCTGAGAAATGATCGTTGCTGTGTTATGCTATACTGGGTAGACACCTTATGTCCTTGAAAATTATTCAAGAGTTGTGCATGAGTTGCTTTTAACTGGAATTTTCTTCTTGGTTAATAATAACTGTAAAATTGCAGGTGAAAAAAAAAAGGATCGGATTTTGATTTTCAGATTGGGAATCCAAAATTTGAATTCGGATCCGGATTAACGTTATCGGATTGGTTAATATCGATTCGGATCCGAATTTGAGCTTATCGGATCCAGATCGAATTTGGATCCTATCAAATTTGGATCAGATCCGACCCATTGACAGGCCTAGACTTTGATCAATTTCACCAATTTACAATCATCAGAACAAGCAATCAATTAATTTCAGCCTTGTACACGTCTCGTAAAACCCATCTCTCGGCAATGTTAGAATTGTATTTGTTACAACCACTGGACTGGTGTTAACAATATGGCCACCACTTAAAATATTGGTTACTAAAACAGTGCCATCTGTTTTGAAGGAAATAAAGGAAGAAAGATTACAATTGGCGTTAGTGTATCAGCATCTATATTCGTAGTGCTGCTTTGTTCTGGCATCTACTATCAAAGGAGAAGGAAAATTAAGAACAGCGGAAGGTAACTGCATGCAACATTTTAGTGGTTAACACAGTCTATATTGTCTATATTTTCATATTGGGTCAGCTACCTAATTGTTAACTCTTACACAAAAGAGAAAGAAAATAGCCAATAAGTTCAAGGTACTTGACTTGGCACAAGCAAGAATTGTTGATGACTACAGGACTGAGAATTTGCAAGGAGAAAATCCTACTAAGTCTAATGACTTTCCTTCAATTCAGTTAGATCTTATACTTGTAGCTACAAAGCATTTTTCTCAAGAAAATAAGCTTAGAGAAGGTGGATTTGGTCCAGTTCACAAGGTAAGTTGGTATTGAGGATTTTGTCAAATCTAAATTTTGTCTCGTTTTATATTGCATAATCTAATTTCAGAGTTAAAGCCTTTTTCCAACCACGTCAATGCACCAAGAATGGAATAAGTAATCGAAATTGGTAATCCTAATTCCAATGTGTCGGACCGCTTTTCCACCAACTCTCCTAAAACCAATTGGTGGTAGGAAGGGTTTCAATTAAGTCTTTTATGGCATTCGACATCGCACCCGCAAGTCTGTTTTTAGAGCGGTCGCAGGGAGTGGCATTGTGTAACCAAATCCATGGGGGCACTCCGGGCCCAACAATCCCTCCCTCACGATGACGCTCCCGCGACTCGAACCCATGACCTCCTGGCTCTGATACCAATTGAAAAATCCTAGATCGCCTAGGTTTAATAATTTGCTAGGTTTGCAGTCTCTTATAAAAAAACAATCCACCAATATGATAAGGATTAATAAAACAATAGAAAGCAATCAAAACAGGGAACACCAAGATATACGTGGAAAACCCCAATACGGGTAAAAACCACGGGAAGGAATCAAACACTATAAAACATTGTGCGGTTACAAGTAATCTTACCCTACGATTCTGAATCCTCACAAATCGTCCTAAGAACTACTTGCCGAATCCACGTTCACCACACCCAGTGCTTGACCGCCGCTGCCTTGAATCCACAAGCCTTCCAAATACTCCCAGAAATCCACTGGAAGAGCAACTCAACAATTTGAATCGAACATTGAGAAACAGTTCTTGGAGTATGTAATTGTGTTGGTTGAAGGTTCATGTACTCCAAGACCCAATTAAGAAAATCACCCTAGATGGTGTTGCTGCACTCTAATATTTTGACGTTAAAAAATCATGGCTATGTAAAAGTGAATATCACCAAATAATCCCCTTCAGCCACACGTCCCCCTCTTCTCGTGTAGCTTTTTTGCTACTGTTGTTGCCAATTTATAAAGGCTGCCAAGAGCCTTCCTTGTTGAAGGAAAATTTCCTTAATAGCAGTCAAATTTTTCCAAACCTTCTTGTTGCTAAAATCTTCAATTGAACCCGGCCTTTGTCTCCAAATATTTTGCACGTGAAGACTTGACTTGAATACAAGATACTTTCCATTCCTGACAGGGGAAGAATTCTCACATTAAGGATGGTGTGATATTCCCTTGATAAGAGAATATTATAAAGATCGTCCAAAGATTGATGAGGCCCGAATCTCTTCCTTTGCAAATTTGAACCCTTCCATATTTAGCTAATTGACTTTCTCATCACACGTATATGCTCACACTCCCTCGTTACAAGATATATATTTAATTCCTTCCACATCCTATACAGACACTCTAAAAATAATAAAAATAAAAAAGTACAACTCGATAAAATGGGGATACAAATTAATGTGTGTTTTGTCATGAGATTTGCCAACACAGACAGACTGTGGCCTACGGTCCTAACACAATGCATCACATGTCTTGAAAAATTGTATGCATGGTAAGTTGATGGGGGAAGGTCTCAAGAA
>JADGMU010000845.1:0-22823 GCA_016920895.1 Vaccinium myrtillus
AAGCCACTGGAGTCCAGCCCCTGGGTCAACATCAGTTGGTGCAACATGAGCCTGCACGTGCTCCAACATCACCGAAAATTCCATGCGGTTCCATGTCATTTCAGGATGACCATCTAGAACTTGTACATTTCCAGTACCAAGAGCTTGTCCAATTAGTTCGTGGCCAAAGTGAAGAACTGAATGGAATGAACGTGCTAAAACACGACCACTATCAGCAGCAAGCAGAAATCTACCCTGTTGACAAACAAACAAAAAGTGTAACTGGTATAGTACATAAATGCAGTGTGGATAGAACTTCTGAATTGCAAACCAGCTTCGTTGATTACTTTTATCATGGGAAACACAATAATGCAGCCATTCAAAATGTTAAATCAAAGTTCCAACTACTTGGATACAAAGTCTTTTGAAAGATCCTATGGCATCGTTATTTATGAGACCAAAATAGGAATGATAACTATGGCCTATTTTTTCTTAGCGATAATACAAGCACCCTGGTCCGAATTGTCCAGATAGTACTATGCAAGTATACTTTCCCTGACCTGACCTCATATAAAATGGCTACAGACCACCAGAAGAGGGAAAGAGGTTTTTCTGGTGGAAGAGTGACAAAAAAAGGTTTCGAACCAATCCTATCAAGAAATACTTTTCTTACTGGATTATCCCATCCATGCACAAGGTAAGTGGAGATGAAAATTATGCCATGAAACGTGAAGAAACAATGAAAGTGCTCACTGTAAGCCATGGCAACCAACAAGTACACAACACAATAAATGGCAGGTCCATTGTAGACATAGAGTCACGAACACGAGCTACTCTCTACCAGAGTCAATTGATCATTTTATTTTTGATCGTTAATATTTCCTTAAAATGATGCAAGAGAAGAATCTCACAACAGTAACAATGAAACATCAACTCATTAAGAAAACAGTCTAACGAATACAAACCAGTGGCATGACAGTAATCAGGACAATTTAGAAGCATTTTTTCCTGACAGAGTGACTTGCTCATCACCACACTCAAAAATGCCTGTTTGTAACGTCCATTAAACACAAAATAATGTGTGGAAAAAGTTTGTGGAGATCGAGACAAGTGGCTACAGTGGTAGAACTAAGAGTGAGGGATAGTTTACTCCTAGCTTCTTAGTGGTTCTTCCTTTTCAGTTCAAAGGAAAGTCCACATACTTCGGTTGAAGGTTAAAGGCTTAAAGCCATGAAAGAGAAAGTCCGGAATTGAAATAAAGAAGCAGTTTGGGAGGGACAGAGGTTGGACATGAATAAAATGGAAGGTTTTTATGAGTCCCAACAGTTACAGAACTCTTGTAATAAACTGGGAAATTGAAATAAGGAGCAGTTGGGGAGGGGGGACTTGAATAAAATAGAATCTTTTATGTTATATTTCCTTCAATTAAAAAACTCCGAGAATGAACTTGAAATATAGGTTTCTGTTAAGTTATGTTATGTTAGTTAGGGTTTACTTTGTTAGGTTTTCTATTCCTAGGGATAGTTTGGTCATGTATTGTATTGGATTTGTATATGTGAGTGTACAGCCCCATTTTACCAAGTAATGAGAAAATATTTTCACCTCTGTTTCTCTCTCTACACTTTAACATGGTATCAGAGCCATGGTCTCACAGATCTGGCCTTGTAGAGGAAGAAGAACAGTGTTTTCTCTGTTAATCGATCTTCATCATCGTCGTACGAGGGATATCAGTCGTGGGTTTCACTGCTTTGGTCTCTCACGCAATTACTAGTCGCTGTATATCGTGGTAGGCTAGTGGGTGTTGGTCGAAACTTCTGTGCGACCTCCGGCGACCACCACGCGACCTCCGGCGAACCTCGTCGACGTCCGGCGAGCTCCGGCGACAGTCGTTTGACCTCCGGCGACCCTTGTTGTGGCTTGTAATGCACTGTTTTGCATCAGAAAGTGCTTCAAAACTACTGGGTCTTGCTCGAAATCTCTGGCCGACTGCCGACGAGCACTGTAGACGTCCGGCGAGCACTGTAGCTGTTCTATCAGCATTGTACGACCCTTGGTAAGCCTGTTCCGACCTGTTTTTTGCTTGAAACCGACTGTTTAACCCTGTTTGCACTCGGTATCTCACTGGGTTGCCTTTGTATTCACTGTACGACCACCGACGAGGACTTTACTACCTCCGGCGACCACCGGCAACCATCGGCGACCACTGTACGACCTCCGGCGAGGTCCACCGACGTCCGTACAGGTGCCGTTTTGGGTTTCTCAGCCTTTGTTGTACTTAGAACTGTTCCCTAACCCTATTTCACCTGTTCCGCGAGTCAAAAGGTGCAGTTGGGGGTTCATAAGGCATCTGGGGGTTCAAAAGGGTCATCCGGGGGTCCAAAAGGGATCAGTGGCTTGGAAAAGGGTCAAACAGCTCATCTGGAGGGTTCAGTGACTTAGAAAAGGGCCAAGAAGCTCATCTGGATGGTTCATTGGGGTCCAGAAGGGTTCGTGGACCCATTTTGACCATTTTTGGGAGCTCCGAGGCTTGTTTCTGACTAATTTCAACGTTCCGGATCCATTTGCGGGGTCGGTTTAAGGTGATTTGAAGCGGAACTTGTTGGTACAATGGAGACTTTCGCAACTACTCAAGTTGGTGCCCTTTTTTCTGAGGGGGAGTTACAAACTCTCAGGCGCCTATTGGCTAGGCTTGACGCTCCATCTACCACTGCTCCTACTTCCACTTCCCCTGCTTCCACTGCCTCTGATTTCTTTGCTTCTGTTCATGCTAGTGCTTTTAGTGCATCTAGCTCCCGTCCTTAGATTATTGATTCGGGTGCCACGGATCATATGACGGGTTGTTCATCCTTTTTTGATTCCTACTCCACTTGTTCCGGTAAGGATAAAGTTAGAGTAGCAGATGGTTCTTTATCTGCTATTTCCGGGAAAGGTTCTATTCATTATTCTCCAACCATCTCTCTTTCCTCCGTTTTCCATGTTCCCAATTTTTCTACTAACCTTTTATCCGTTAGTAGTCTTACCAAATCCTTAAATTGCTCCGTAACATTTTTTCCTACACATTGTGTCTTTCAGGAACTGGATACGGGGAGGATGATTGGCAGTGGTAAAGCTCATGACGGCCTTTATTTCTTGGAGTCTAAACCTAATCCAGTTTGTCCACCTTTGTCATGTGGTCAAGCTCTTGCAGCAGATACGGGTTCGGCTCTTTCCTTGTTACATCAATGGCATCGTCGATTGGGTCATCCTTCATTTGGGATTCTTGAGAAATTATTCCCTACTTTGGCTAAACAATGCTCTCGGAGTCAGTTCCTTTGTGAAGCGTGTGAACTTGCGAAACATAAGCGCTCATTTTATGCTCCGGTCAATCAAAGAAGTGATTCACCATTTACGGTCATTCATTCTGATGTTTGGGGTCCTTCTCCTGTCACATCTTTGTCAGGTTATCGTTGGTTTGTGACCTTTATTGATTGCTATTCTCGTGTCACTTGGGTGTATTTACTAAAGGCAAAAAATGAGGTTTTTTCGTGCTTTAAATCTTTTCACCAAATGGTGCGTACTCAATTTGATGCGAATGTCAAAGTGCTCTGTAGTGACAATGGGACTGAATATATAGATGGGACTTTTCGGGCATATCTTAATGACTATGGCATTCTTTTTCAGACTTCTTGTGTTGGCACTCCACAACAAAATGGAGTTGCCGAGCGCAAGAATCGCCATCTTGCTAAGGTAGCCCGCTCTCTATTATTCACCATGAATGTTCCTAAACACTTTTGGGGCGAAGCTATCCTTAATGCAGCTTTTCTTATAAATCGCATGCCGTCTAGTGTTCTTCAGTTCCAAACTCCAATTAAGGTTCTCTTAGGTTGTTCTCGGGTCTCATCTCTCCCACCCAAAGTCTTTGGTTGTGTGTGTTTTGTTCATGCTCCTAAGCACCCAGGTGGTAAGCTGGATCCCAAAGCCCGCAAGTGTGTTTTCCTTGGTTATTCTCCCACTCAAAAGGGTTATAAATGCTATGATTCCTTGGTTATTCTCGCTGATTCATCTGGTAATGATTCTCTTCCTACTGTTGTTGATGATCCTAATGCTCCTATTGCTCTTAGAAAGGGAGTTAGATCATGCACTCAACATCCTATTTCCCAGTTTGTTTCTTATGACCGTTTATCTCCTTTGCATCGTGCTTTTGTTTCGTCTCTTTCTTCTATATCTATTCCACAGAGTTGGCAGGATGCATTCATGATACCTAAGTGGAAAGGAGCTATGGTAGAGGAGATGACGGCTTTGAAAAAGAATGGCACTTGGGAGCTAGTATCTCTTCCAAGAGGGAAGAAACTTGTGGGGTGCAAATGGGTATTCACTGTAAAACACAAGGCAGATGGGACAGTTGAGAGATACAAAGCCAGACTTGTTGCCAAAGGCTTTACTCAAACATATGGTATTGACTATGAGGAGACCTTTGCTCCCGTGGCCAAGATGAATTCTGTTCGGACATTGCTTTCTTGTGCGGCCAATTTGGATTGGCCTCTTCACCAGTTTGATGTGAAGAATGCGTTCCTCCATGGTGATTTAGAGGAGGAGGTGTACATGGCTATTCCACCGGGTTTTTCTTCATCTCAGACCGAGGGAAAGGTGTGTCGATTGAAGAAGGCACTCTATGGCTTGAAGCAATCTCCTAGAGCATGGTTTGACAGTTTCTCAAAGCCATGTTGAGATTTGGATACAAGCAGAGTCATGCTGATCATACTATGTTCACCAAGAAAAGTAATGGTAAGATTGCCATTCTTATTGTTTATGTGGATGACATAATCATGACAGGTGATGATGTGAATGAGATTACTAGCCTTAAAGCTCTTCTTGCTCAAGAGTTTGAGATTAAAGATTTGGGGTCCATGAAGTACTTTCTTGGAATGGAGGTGGCTAGATCTAACAAAGGAATCTTTATCTCTCAAAGGAAGTACATCCTTGATCTCTTGGAAGAAACTGGTATGTTGGGATGTAAGCCAGCTGATTCTCCCATTGAGGCCAACCATCATCTTTGTAGCAATGTGGGGGAGCTTACAGAAAAGGAGAGATATCAGAGACTTGTGGGTCGCCTGATATACTTATCTCACACTAGACCAGACATTTCCTATGCTGTGGGGGTTGTGAGCCAGTTCATGCATGAACCTCGTACTAGTCATCTTGATGCAGTTTATCGTATCTTGAGGTATCTTAAATCTGCCCCAGGTAAAGGAGTTTTGTTCTCCAATCATGGTCACTTGAGATTGGAAGCTTTCACTGATGCAGACTGGGCAGGCTCTATTGATGATAGGCGATCTACTTCTGGCTATTGCACCTTCCTTGGAGGGAATTTGATTACATGGAGGAGTAAAAAGCAGTCTGTGGTTGCTAGATCTAGTGCAGAGGCTGAGTACAGAGCCATGGCTCATGGTGTTTGTGAGCTTTTATGGCTCCAAACCTTCTTGCGTGATTTGGGATTTCCTGATCGTGGTCCTATGAAGCTCTTCTGTGATAACAAAGCAGCCATAAACATTGCTCACAATCCTGTTCAACATGATCGAACAAAGCATGTTGAGATTGATAGGCATTTCATCAAGGAGAAGCTGAGCAACGGTCTGATATGCATGCCTTTCGTGAGATCCGAAGACCAATTGGCCGATGTATTTACTAAGGGTCTTAGTAGTAAGAGTTTTCACCCCATTGTATTCAAGTTGGGCTTGATAGATATCTTTGCACCAACTTGAGGGGGAGTGTTAAGTTATGTTATGTTAGTTAGGGTTTACTTTGTTAGGTTTTCTATTCCTAGGGATAGTTTGGTCATGTATTGTATTGGATTTGTATATGTGAGTGTACAACCCCATTTTACCAAGTAGTGAGAAAATATTTTCACCTCTGTTTCTCTCTCTACACTTTAACAGTTTCAAACATTTGACTAACATAATTAATTGTGAATTTCATAGAGAAAGAGAAAAGAAAAAAGATCTTCACGGATCATTGATAGGCAATTGATATTAAGCTTAACTCAGAATCTACAAATAACAATTGCATAACCCCATATTTAGTATCACTAAATGAATCAAGACAAGAAGTATTTTTGGCTTAAGTTTGCCAAAATATATTTACCAATTTGAAGCTCAGGAAGAGCCCTAGAATTTATATTTCATGAAGCCAGAACCATGCTAAATTCTTGTCAAGACTACTCTAAGAAATAGAAAAGCACAGATAAAATCATAAGATTATGTTGAAAATTGTAATGATTAATTAATTGGTATGTAAGTCTAAAATTGAGTACTCATGAACATGACTTCAAATATTGACAGAGGTCAAGATGAATACAACAAAAAGATCAGCTCATACCTAATGAAAGCCAGCTTTGCCACTTGCAACTGAAGTAATTAATGAAGGATGCACATATTCAAAACTGGTAGGAAAATATCAATATAGAAATTTTGCAATGGTGTCTAAGGAGAGACGGAAGGACAAAAGATCAATGTCAGGTACACCTACCCTACTTATTTCAACGAATATATCAACCAAAAAAAAAAAAAAACAAGACTACGAAATGAGACATGAAACATGAAAAAATCCAAAATCAACACAGAGATGTCAGCTCTAGTGCTGCAGTTTTCTATAGAACTTACATTGGAATCTTCTGAGTGAAGATTGAATTGTGGTTCTACAATATTCACCATGAAATGTTGAGTCCCCTCCTCCTCAGAATCATGATTGCTTCCGTTATTTGCTGGTGGTAAGGCAAAATGAATCCTCCTTAACTGAAATCTTTTGTAATTCAATGCATACAAGAAATTAAACACTTTGTAGTCAAATATAGGTAGAAATAGGCCTATCCTATTGCAATGATGGCATGATGCTGATATACTGCGTAAGATCCTAATAAACCAGATCAGCAGAAAAACACTCGTTATAGAAAGAAATGCCTCAGCATAAAATTATATAAGTAGACAAAGGAAAATCTAAAATTGAAGTCCAGAGGAATATTTTTCGGTGTGCTCGGAACTTACCAACTGCACCAGATGAAGAGTTCTCTCGTTTAACTGCCTGAGGTAGAGATGAAGGCGATCCTGAAGTTGCAGCAAGTGGTGTAGGGGAACTGCCACCTTGATTAATTGGAGGATTTGTTAAATCATCTTGAGGCATTTCAGGTTCATTAACAACCTGTTTGCCCTCATTCAACTTCATCTGTGCGTGCAGCCGAGAAGGAGAAAGTTTTGGAGGTTCAAATGCCTTAGATATTACAGCAACCCAGGAACACACAGCATCTCTATTTTCCAAAGTCCACAAGAGCTTGAGGCCGTATACAAAAATGCGTTGACAATTGTCAGCTATTACCACATTATAACCATCATCATCACGTAGATCTGATTGGGTGTGGTCATTACTCTTGCTCTCGTTTTCAAATTCAGACCTGATGTATGTCATCCCAAGATTTCTTCTTCCTGCTTCCTGCCATGTTGATAACCTTTCAGGATCGGCATTTGCGGCTTGCCGTCTGATTGTGAAATAATCCGATGATAACAGAAATCCCTCATCACTGCTCTTCTCTATGCAGCCACTAGTAAAGCTACATTTTTCATTTGTAGATTTACCCATTGGCACAGACTTAGGACTTTTCCTTGTGATTTGAAGTACTTCTGCAACACTCATGCAATCTTCTTTATTTAGACTTGCTTTAGGCATGTGAAGGTCAACACCCAGGTAAACAAGATCAAGAGGATCACGCTTGCTTTCAAAGGTATATTTTTGCTTACCCCGACTAAAGCAAAGTTCACATTTCAGCTTTGACATTTTAAACGTAAGTCCTTTGGCTGGATCATTATCATCCAAAGGCACATGCTTTATACCGATCGGAGTTGCGTCAATCCGAAACATGAATTCTGTCATCACCCTTTCTAATGACAGATTGCCTGATCTGGAGACTCTTGGAAGTCCAAAACGAGGCCACCGCGAAAAGGTTCTCAACTTATGAGGAGGTATGAAATTCATGTTCCAGAATTTAATTAGCCATACTAAATCATGAGCACCAACTACAATGGTTGGTGAATCAGTTGAAAGATATTCTGACCTGAATATTCTACCATAAGAAGCACCACTGATGATAGCATCATCTCCCATGGTGGAGGATAGTGATTGACACTCACTTGAGGGAAGAGAGGGCCTTAGTGAGAAGTCCAACCTCAGGGAGAGAGAAGTAGATCTGAAGGGATCAAAAACTTTTTCACGAAGTACACCTTCATGTGGGAGTGCAAACAAGTAGTGATTCATGGGATTGCCGGACTCGCAATCCCATTCCATTGTCACTTCAAGAGTAAAGGATGGGGCCTTTAGGAGAGCATCAGATGTGCCAATAGGAAGTTCTAGGTTGCAGTTCTTTAAAAAAGTCTCCAAAGTGCTCAACAAAATCTTAAAATCCTTGACAGATACATAAACACAACCATCTGACTGCCGGATTTCCATATGACAAGAAATGATTTGAAGTTTGTCACACTTCTCATAAGGATCAGTTGTGGCAAGAAGATTCCATCTGGTCTCAGACATGAACAAGGTTACATTCCCATGAATGTAGTTTCTCATATCATCCCACCATGGTAAGCTTCGTTCCTTTCTTGGTGGTTGAACATTGAAACCACTAGGGTTCCTCATGCTTAGATTAGCCCTACGAAGAGCTACAGTAAAAGCATAGCTGATATCAGCAAAAGCTGGCTCAAAACCAACTCCAAAGGCAACATCTGCTTTCTGAAAATGTATAGGCAAATCTAAGTACGTTTTCATTGGTGGAGTAGTGCCAGTAGCTGAACGAAGCATGCGAACCTTCCTCCATCTCCCGATGAATACATTTTGGTAAATTTGGGGCTGAAAGCATGTTGCCTGCAATAAATTGAGGACCATTCAATTACAAAGTTCAATCAAGTACTCTATAGTCATAACTAAAATATGATAAAAAGACAGATTCCAGTAGTCAAACGAAATTGTTTAAGCTTTCAAAGGGAGAAAACCAGCATTGAAAATCCTTCTCAAAGTAACAATACATCCACAATGCCATTTGTTGTTATGTGGATAACTTCAAAAACCATCAAGTTCTCTCACCTAGGTTACACATTGGAATGGAGAGAAAAAGACAAGCCTATTTTAGGCATAGATTATCTCAAGGATTCTAGGTTCTCTCTATTTAAACATCTTTTTAGCATTGTAACACAATAACTATTCAACAATATATTTTGTCTCTTTTTTCTCTTCTCTACACATTTACATGGTATCAGGTTACGGGCAAGCGTAAGCCCCGAATCCCTATGGATGAGTAGCTATTGCCACCAGAAGGGTCATTAGAAGCATGTCCAGCCAAAGGGCCGAAATGCTTCTTATTCACTTATTTCATCAGGATCTCGGGCACCACAGCAACATTCTCGCCATCCCGCAGCCTTAACAGTACCTACCTCTAGTGTTGTGGCATCTTCTCCTGCGTATGATTTTGACCAATATCAGCAATATCGGGCTTACATGGGAGCCATTCAGGGGGATTCTTCCCAAGCTTCTGCTATGACCACCACTCACTCAATCTTGCATGGTTCCTACAACGCAGGAACTTTCCCAACACTAGGATTTTTTATTATGGCTTTTTTCATCATATGATCCCTGATTTGTCTCTTCATAGTAATTTTTTTTTTTTTTTTTTGTGGTAATTAACCGTTGTATTAGAAACCAGAGGAAGAATCCATAGTGGAACAAAAAACTGAAGCATGAGCCTGTACAAGAAATGAACCAAAAAGACACTAAAGCATATACAATAGAAAAAAAGCCTAGAGAGAAATGCGCCAATTTTGGCTGAGCTGAGTGGATAGAGGGGTAGGTTTAATGTTCCTACTTTGGGAAGCTTTGACCCTTACTTCAAATCTGACTTGCCCAATAATTGTTGAAGGAGACCTATGAAATGAGAGTCGAACCAAGTAAGCTTTTGAGACCAAAGAGCAGCAGGACCAAGGGGAATGCAACATAGATTTGCAATGGTCGCCCACACCTAGCTAGTAATTGTCTCCTGCTTCCCCTATTAGTATTGCCACCGCCAATGGTTTTCCTATTCATGTCGTTTCGATTGGGTCCATCCTCTCTACTTCATCCCCCTTACCGTCTATTCTAATGTCTTTTATGATCATCATTTATCGTTAAACCTTCTTTCGATTAGCCGAATGTCTGACTTCTGTTTTGATATCTTTCCTTCTTTTGGATATGTTGTACAGGATTGGAATTCCTATTACATGGTCTTGGGTAGAACTCAACCCCAAAAGCTAGCTCGTGAGGGTTTCCTCGCATGCAGAGTGCTCACTCGAAAGCACTTGCCGCATGCAGGCTAGAAACAGGCACCCTACCCATCTCTGGTACCTAGCTCTGATACCATGTTACACGGTCTTGGGTAGAGCTAAACCCCCAAAAGCTAGACGGAGCACGCACGTGAGGAAGGTGTTAGATAGGTTGATATACATTGTTAGGCCCATTTCCTAACAACTTAAATCTTTGGCGATCTCTATATTTTGGAGCACTTGCATATCCCGACAGAGTCTTCTTCCACTGTTGCGTCGTCATTTTTTTTAGATCACAAGTCCTCTCCGTTTTATCTTTGGCATTCTAGGTTAGGACATTTGTCTAGTGAACATCTAAAACTTTTGGTTAAGTCATGTCATTTGGGACACATTTCTGTTAGTGATATTTCTGAACGCAGTGGTTGTAAGTTTTCAAAAATGTCCGATTTGCCTTTTAATAAAAGTACTTCTGTTTCCACTTCTCCTTTTCAGATTGTTCATACTGATTTATGAGGTCCATCCCCGACTGCAACTAAAGGTGGTTTTTGTTTAGTATGTTTTGTTTGTTGATGACTTTCGTATGTATTCTTGGCTTACTTGATGAACCACAAATATGATTTCTGTAAGATTTATCATTTTTCATGCCATGGTTCAAACCCAGTTTCTACATCTGTTAAAATTCTTTGATCTTGACTTGGGTGGGGAATATTTTTTCTCTAAAAGCATGTAAACATTGTAGAGAGAGACAAACTTATATCTTTCATAAGGTGTTAGGGCTTCCTCTATTTTGCTGATGTATATAGACAAAGAAGATACAAGGACTAAACTACCCCTAGGAACTATATACATCACAACTAAACCCTTAACATTCCTCTTCAAGTTGGTGCAAAGATATCTATCAAGCCCAACTTGAACACAATAGGGCGAAAACTTTTACTGATAAGACCGTTTGTAAATATATCAGCTAACTGGTCTTCTGATCTCACGAAAGGCATATGATAGGTGCTGAAAAGCACCCATTAATCCTTTCAATTCATGCCTTGTTAAGTTCGTTTACTTAGTCAGTTGACTAGCGTTAGTTGGTTTATGGTGTTTGAGGCCTTAGAAGCTCAAGAACTTGACAAAACATGGTTTGGTGTGATTTAAGTTCGGTTACTTAGTCAGTTGACTAGCGTTAGTTGGTTTATGGTGTTTCAGGCCTTAGAAGCTCAAGAACTTGACAAACACATGCTTTGGAGTGATTTAAAAGCATCGAGGATGAGAAGAGGCGTAAAAGAGGAGCGGAAACTCAAGTTGCAGCATCTCTGGTCCAGACCAACACATTCCTAGTCTGGACTAGCACTCAACACATCAAAATCTAGCTTGCAGCGCCCCTCGTTCGGACAGGTGAAACTCTTGTTCCAGACGAAGCACTCCAACGGGTTCGTATAGCTCCCAGCTTCTCTGGTCCGGACCACCTGTACCTTGGTCCGGACGAACGGGCACGGAAATCAGCATTTTGGACGCATTTTGTGTAATTGTTAGGTCTCCTAGTATAAATAGAACTTCAAAACATTAGTTTAGGGTTCGGAATTATTTCAAGAGGCAGCTGTAAACTCATTGTTCTTCATGTTCTTTGCGAGTTCTTTGATTTCAAGCGTTTCAATTCTCTCCATGGCTGGCTAAACCCCCTATTTAGGGGGAGGATGAAAAAGCTCTACGCCAAGTAACCATTCTATTTTGTGTAGGTTAGAGTTTTAATCGAATCGAATTATATGTTCAGAATTTGGTTTCATAAGATGAATGAAATCGTATTTTCATTCTTTCAACCTGTTGCGTGTTTGTATGCTGGCTTTCAACTACCCATTCATATAATTGTTTTCAGCGTGTGTTTGGAGTTCTGAGATAGATTATGCCCGTAAGACGGATCGTGCCGCACTGTGAGACGGTCTGTGCTATGGGATAGTGTATGTCTTTTAACAATCACATATTTTCTTGACGATTATTGATGGGATTGCAAGCCCTAGCAATAATCCCTTGTGATTCAAGTATTAACCTAATCTATGCAAGTCATGGTTACGAGGCTGGAGTGGATTCTAAACGCTAGATTCCTTCTCCATCAATTTACATCATTTTAATTACTCGTTTTAGTTTAATAATTCTCAAAATCAATCAAACCAATCTTTTTTCTCTGAATTAAATTAAAAGTTAATCGAAACGAACGTAATTTAGCCAATCTGTCCCTACGGATGACCTCGGACTTAACCACTGTTCTTTTGAATAAGGGTTAATTCCTTGTTTTTATAAATTTAATTTTGATATGGTACGACACGATCAGCATACATATCAAACCATTGCTCAACTTCTCCTTGATGAAATGCCTGTCAATTTCTATATGCTTTGTTCGATTATGTTGAACAGGGTTATGAGCAATGTTGATGGCAGCTTTATTGTCACAGTCAAGCTTCATAGGACCACTGTCAGGAAATCTCAAATCTCGCAAAAAGGTTTGGCGCCATAAAAGCTCACAAACACCATGAGTCATAGCTTTGTACTCAGCCTCTGCACTGGATTTGGCTACCACTGAATGCTTCTTACTCCTCCAAGTAATCAGATTTCATCCAAGGAAGGTGCAAGAGCCATAAGTAGATCGCCTATCATCAACAGAACTAGCCCAGTCTGCATCGGTGAAAGCTTCCAATCTCAAGTGACCATGATTGGAAAACAAAATTCCTTTACCTAGGACAGATTTGAGATACCTCAAGATACGATAAATTGCATCAAGATGCACAATACGAGGATCATGCATAAACTGGCTAACAACCCCCACAACATATGAAATATCTGGTCTAGTGTGAGATAAGTATATCAGGCGACCCACAAGTCTCTGATATCTCTCCTTATCTGTATGCTCCCCCACATTGCTACCAAGATGATGATTGGCCTCAATGGGAGAGCCGGTTGGCTTACATCCCAACACACTAGTTTCTTTCAAGAGATCAAGGATGTACTTTCAGATATAAAACTCCCTTTGTCAGATCTAGCCACCTCCATTCCAAGAAAGTACTTCATCAATCACAAATCCTTAATCTCAAACTCTTGAGCAAGAAGAGCCTTAAGGCTTAGTATCTCATCCATATCATCACCCGTCATTATTATGTCATCCACAAACAATAAGAATAGCAATCTTACCATTACTTCCCGTGATGAACATAGTATGAATGTATGATCAACACGACTTTGCTTGTATCCAAATCTCAACATGGCTTTGAGAAACCCGTCAAACCATGCTCTAGGAGACTCTTCAATTCATAAAGAGCCTTTCTCAATTTATGCACTTTTCCTTCTGTCGCAAAGGAGGAAAAACCTGGTGGTATGTTCATGTCTACTTTTTCCTCTAAGTCACCATGGAGAAATGCATTCTTCACATCAAACTGTTGAAAAGGCCAATCCAAAATAGCAGCACAAGAAAGCAAGGTCCGAACAGAATTCATCTTGGCCATGGAGCAAAGGTCTCTTCATAGTCAATACCATATGTTTGAGTAAAGCCTTTAGCAACAAGCCTGGCTTTATATCTCTCACCTGCCCCATCCGCCTTATGTTTTACAATGAACACCCATTTACATCCCACTGGTTTCTTTTCCTCTGGAAGAGTCACTAATTCCCAGGAGTCATTCTTTTTCAAGGCCGACATCTCCTTACCATAGCTTATTTCCACTTAGGTATTATGATAGCTTTTTTCCAACCCTGTGGGATAGATATAGAAGAAAAAGAAGAGACAAATGCATACGAAGGAGATAAATAGGAATATGAAACAAACTAAGAGATAGGATGTTGTGTACACTTTCTAACTCCTTTTCTAAGAGTCAGGGACTGGAGTAGGGGATACAAATTGGTCAAGTGGCTCTGCACAGGTAGACTTCTCCTTTTTCTTTCGAGAAAGAGTCTGCAAATTTGGCATGTCCAGTCTTCCACGAACATCTTTTTCCACTCTTTCTGCAGATGAAGGTTCTTGCCCCAAAGTTCCTTCCCTCCCCCTCACTTGGTTCCTCCCTGTTATTTGAGAGAGAAAGAAGTGTAGGGTGTTAATTAACCCTAACACGAGAGAGATTTATTTATATTATCATTTAACACGTTACATACAAAATTAAGCAATGTGGGACTAACACACATAAACTATTCTAACACTCCCCCTCAAGCTGGAAAGTATATTTCAATAAGTCCCAGCTTGTCGCAAAGTAACTCCAATCGTGGCTTGAACAACGGCATAGTAAACATATCGGCTAACTGGGTACTGGTGGCGGAGTAGCAATCATTCCACCAGTCAACTTTTCTCGTACAAGATGATAATCTACTTCAATGTGTTTAGTCGTCTCATGAAACACCAGGTTGGATGCTATGTGAATTGCAGCATGATTATCACAATATAGATTCATAGGCACCTACACAGTGAACCAATGGATCATAATGTGAAACTTTGGGTTGATCAAGGGGAGATTTCCTCATCCAGACCGGTATCATCTCTTAGTTGGTAAGTCGAATTACCTTACCAATACAAGCCCTGATATCTCTTTCGTTGTTAGTATGGTGGGTCAGTTTCTGTCAACTCCTCGACTTCCGCACTGGGAAGCTTATCTTCATATTGTGAAATATCTTAAGGCTAATCCTAGATGTGTGTCGGTCTAATGGTCATTTGCGTATTGAAGCCTTTACTGACGCTGATTGGGCAAGATCACCATCTAATAGACAGTCCACTACTGGGTACTGTACTTTTGTTGGAGGCAATTTGGTCACATCGAAAAGCAAGAAACAAACAATGGTCGCAAGGTCTAGCGCAAAAGCGGAATATCGAGCCATGGCACACACATCTTGTGAGATTGCGTGGTTGAGAGCTTTACTCAAGGAGTTAGGTTTTGATGTGGAGTTACCTATTCCTATGTATTGTGATAATCAAGCGGCAATACATATTGCTTCAAATAAGGTATTCCATGAGAGAATGAAACATATTGAAGTTGATTCACATTGTTCGTGAGAAGATAGATGGTGGTGTGTTATCTACTCCATTTGTTTCTACTGGGGCTCAGTTGACTACTGAAATTTTCACCAAACCATTTTTTAAACCGCGTTTAGAGTTTTTATGTAACAAATTGGGATTTTTGAATACTTATTCTCCAGCTTGAGGGGGATTGTTAGAGTAGCTTATTAGTGTTTGTCCCACATTGGCTAGCTAAGTAATGTATCTAGTCGTCTCATAATATAAATAAAGGTTTCATGTGTTAGGGTTAATTAACACCCAACACTTCTCTTCTCTTCCTTTCTCTATCTACTAAACAACAGTGATATTTATTCTCCATCTTGAGGGGGAGTGTTAGAATAATGTGTAGTGATTAGTCTATCCCGCATTGGTTTAGTTGAGTCTTGTAATAAGCTGCTCCCAATATAAATTAAGTTATGTTGTGTTAGGGTTAATTAACACCCTAAACACATATTTACCCAAAAAACACCATAAACACATTTCCCTTCTCTAGTAACAGTTCCCCTTATGGCTCTATGGTTAGGTTCCTAACTAACTCGCTCCTTTGAGTGTTTGGTTCTACTTGTTTTGTCCTTCTTCCCAAGAAAGATTGCACTAAGGTTAGTGACCGTTGTGTCTTAGGTGTCTTCTTAGGGTATGCCATTAATCAAAAAGGCTATTGATGTTATGATTTTGTGACCAAAAGGCCATATGTATCTAGGCATGTCATCTTTGTAGAGTGTCTCCCAATTTTACTCTTCCTCCTAAACCTGCTCCTGCAGCCAAAGGATTTGATTCTTATCAGCCAAAGGATTTGATTCTTATTGGCCCCTTCCCTATGGATGTACCAACAGAAGAATTACCTCTCTACTCTTGAGGTGTCTCATATTTCTACAGCTATCGTTCTATTTGAGGCTAAGATTTTGTTTCGTTTATCTTAAGGGTAGGATAGTCTATTTGGCCTCTAGAGCAACATTGGGTTTTCTACTCAAACCGGTTTAACACTTCGGCCACCGCACAACTCCTTTGGTAAGACTTAATGGATGTGTGATCAACAAGTTAACGAGGGCAACATTAGGTTTTCTATTTAACCATGTATTAGCGTTGTAATATTTTATCATTTAGTAGTTTTACCTATACAAGATAAGCTGAGAGAATAGATTGAGGTGGTTTGGACATATCTATCGTAGACCTCGAGACGCAGTAGTCAAGAAGAGTGATATGATAGTAGTGGATAGAGGGGCTAGGGGAAGAAGAAGACCTAAATTGACTTTGGATGCCATTATACAAAAGGACTTGGGCTTACTAAACCTAAGTGAAGAGGTCGCCCTAGATAGGGCTCAATGGAAAAACAGGATTCATGTAGCCGACCCCAAATGATTAGGACATAAGGCTCGGTTTGGTTTGGATTGGTCATTAATACCATTAAGCCATTTCTCTGAAAAAGTAACAACAGGAATAGCAAAACTGAAGAAAGACAAAAGAAGAAGAAAAACAATGGATAAGGAAGTAGCTTCGAGAAACGACCTGTTGAGCTAGCAAAACGCGACCTCCACAGCTGCCAGAAGTTGCAGAAAAAAGCGGCAAAGTGTAATTTCTTAACTGAGCAACAAGAGAGCACATGCGCAAAAGAACAGTTTTCCCGTAAAGTCGAGAAAATGGTATGTCCAATTCTCGGCTGACAGGATCAAGCTGTTGTATAATCTCTAACATCCCATCATCACCACCAATGATGCTTGTTAAGCTAACATCTAAATCTGAAGCATAGATCGAAAGAAGGGATGTTCTTGAAGTGCTAGGCTTGAAACCAGCTTGAAACCCTCTTTTACAAGCTCCTGATCCATCTGACTGAACAAGATTCTGACATGCCTGGTAATACGACTGGAATGATTGCTTATAAATCTCCTCCTCCATTTTCTTAACAGCCGAAGCATTTCGAACATCAATCTCCTCACCTTCAGAAAAATGTATATGTTCATTATGAGCAGAATCCATTGCTTCAGCAGTTCCAGAACATTGCCTGCCTTTTGAAATAAGTTCATCAAGAAATTTCAGTCTGATAGATAACTCAGAAGCCTCATTCTTCATTAACTGATAGTGTTCATCAAGCCAACCCTGGAACGGTTCTTCCTCAATGTCCGCAGTTAGTTTATGTATGGAAAACTTCACGCATCCAAATTTTGTTGGCCTAGCCTTTTTAGGTTTTGCACTATGTTCTTTCATTGGAAATAGCAGTTTGGTTTTAGAAGCAGTGATAAGCTTTAAAGCTCTCAACATCTCCTCAATGGAATCATCAATTGCACGCAACTGCAATCTGTATGGCATGCAAATATGGACATCAAGTCCTTGAATAACCCAATCCCATGAAGTCGCTGCCCCAGTTTCAGCATGAGTTGAACCAGCAGAGATGTTAGGAACTCTAGATATTTGTATCCGACTGCTTTTAAATACTCTTGCATCATTGAAACTGAGCACAAGTCCTTCAAGAACTACACCTATAGATGCATCCTCTGTAAAAATTGATTGAACCTTAACCATGGCATCAACCCCATCTCCAACCTCGGCAGATAAGCTCAGCATCTCAAGGTCAACAGCGAAAATAGATTCCCTTTTCTTCTTTCGTATTCCATATTGTTTTGATTCAACGGAGGTTTCTTTCTTCTGTTCATTCTCCCTTACACTCGAAGTGTCTTCCATATGACTTTCATCAAATCCTTGAAACTTCTGATTATGTATGAGCAACTTCACGTGTAGGACAAGCTCAAACAATGCTATATGCGCATCTGGCTCCCACCTGATCGTAATATCCGTAGCACTGAACAGATAGCGAATAGTTATCTCTTCAGGACCACCAGATTGCAGAAATTTTGCATTCTGCATGTCAAACAATGCACAAATCGCACCAGACCTATTATCATCCAAGTACTCCTGATAGATAGATCTTGCTCTTTCAAGCTCCATCTGTGTCGATTGTTTCTCCCTGTCCATGCTCATACTGAACTGGAAAATGTCAAGACACAGACAATATTTCAACTTCTTGCATTCATCAGAAATGGTGGACATTATGTTTGCACTGCGTGGTGCCCCATCAGCTGAGACACTAACTATAACTCGACCACCTTGAGAACCATAATTCACATGTTTGGGGTCCGCAATAACCATGTTCTCCAAGCCCACGTCACCACTAAAGTTTATTGAGCACCTTTCCAATTTAAATATTAAGCGTTGAATCCCCTTCCCTGATGGTTTGGACCGGTGGCCTCCTCGGTTCTGTGGTGGTTTTTTACTAGAAGCAGAAAACAATTTCAAGAAATATTTAAAGGATAGTACCACCGATAGAAGTGATTCAATACGCCTGAAGGTCAAGTAAACACCCATACCAGTCACCTCAACCAAGAGAACCACTTTGCTCTTAGGACCATCTTTTTCAAGAGATTCCACATCTTTTCTGAACCAATCAAGGCTAACTGTTGCAATATGCGTTGTGCAACCTGTATTTGTTTCCACTCCAAAAAGACTTTCTTTTAAGCATTCTTCGTAGTCATCAGCTGTGTGTAAATTTAGTTCACCAAGTTCCATGTGCACTGAAGTGCCTGTAATTGTACTATTGGCAAACAAATGTGATGATTGTGAGCAACCCTGCATTCAGAAATAAAAATGAAAATGCTCTCAGAAATATATATTTAATTCACACAAAGAATGAAGGGATTACATGTGTATTACAACTTCTGCTTCATAGAACATGGACACTTCTGAGTAAAAAACGGAAACATAGATTGAGTCAAAGACTACGTCATAAAACCAGAGGATTTACGTCTGATCTCCAGTATCAAAAAGCCATATAAAGTGGACAGAAACACAAAAACATATGATGATACAGCCATACAGGTAGCATATTAGAAGACATAACATCTCATGTATCACGGCAACAAAAATGAAGTACTGCAGTTAAAGGTTCTATAAAGGTGCACTTGAAATTGGGAAGGCCACTGTGAAATTCTATTTTCCGTGGGGCACATTTTTCGTCTTTTGGAACCATACATAAACTCAATCCATGATGGGAGGAGGCAACACTATCAACAACAATGTGCCAGAAACCATTAAAAGTACATTCAAACAGCTGTGGAATGAGAATGTAATGTGGAAAGGCCACATGAGCTGATATATGTAGTTCACATGATTATTTTACCAATGTATATACTATACATATGTTTGGCATGTATGTCACTGCATATTTTAGGAACGAACTGGATCGCATCAGATTACATGATCGCGGCATCAAATGTAAATCAAAATCAAATTCCACACTTAAGAGTCCTTCTATGGTTAATTGTATTAAAATAAAACAATGTCCAGAACAATCGTTATTGTTAATGGACTAAAAAAGACACTAATCATCATGAATGGAATCGAATTATGAATCGTAAATGATTTGGTCATAAGAGTGTGACTTTGCAAAGGAGAGAGAGAAAACTAAAGTTATATTCTTGCATTGGAAAAGCTTGAATAATTACAACAGTAATGAAGGGGTTATATAGGTTAACCCTAATAACCTTAGCAAAAACCTAGCAATACAAAAGGACTAGACTATCCTGAACATAAAAGATAAATAACAATAACTTTAGCGAAACCCTAGTAATACAAAAAGACTAAACTACCTTGAATATAAAAGATAAATAACGATAAACTGAAACCCTAAAATTATACTCCTCCCCCTCCTCTCTCTCTCTCTCTCAAACTCATGATACGAGACAGGAGAGCATCGAGAGTTTGCAAAGGAAATGACGACTGCAAATTAACTACTGTGATCTGCGCTGAACATTGCAAAGCAGTTGGGCAAAACAATACCAATCAGAGATCCAAATTGAGTGCCAGAAATTGCAAACAAGTGCTAATCAGAGGTTTGATGAAGAGAGGAGAAAGAGTTCGTCTGAGATAAAGAGAATGTTAAAGGGAGATGAGATGCGACTTGGGAAGAGTAAAACAAACTGCAAACCGAACCCAAAGACATATGCAAACAGGAGGAAGAACAGATGCCGAACAAATGCAGGTGGGGAGGAAGAACATATGTAGATGCAGATTCTACAGAATGACATGCAGAAGAGAGGAGAGATATGCAATCTGTACTACTTAGGGTTTCAAATAGAGAGAGGGGGAGAGATGCTATTTGGTTCTGAGAGAGACAGAGAGACAGAGAGAGAGAGAGAGAGAGAGAGATGCGAAGATGAAGAACAATTGCCTTTGAAATACAGAATACCAAATTTGAAATCGACATTGTTCGAAGAAACAGAGAGAGAGAGAGAGAGAGAGAGGGAGAGAGAGAAAGACAGAGAGAGATACTGAAACAAAGAGAGATACTGAGACATAGAGAGAGAGAGAGAGAGAGAGAGAAAGAAAATCAACATATAGACAGGCATCTGTGGCCTTCGATGAACAGTGGCGATAAACAGTGCTCCATGAACAATGCGTGAACAGCTACGATAAGCAGTTGCGACTTGCGATGAACAATGACAATGAACAGTGTGACTGGAGAAAGGAACAAGACCTTTGGTGAACAGTGCGAAAGGTTCAACTTCAAACAGTGACCAACGAAGAAACTGGATTACATATGGCGAGCCTTAGGCCGCCCAATGGAGAGGTAGTATCCCACATGCCTAGATCTTATGCTCTGATACCATGTGACGTAAAGGGGAGAGAGAAAACTAAAGTACAATATTATTGCATTGGAAAAGCTTGAATAATTACAAGACTAATGAAGGGGTTATATAGGCTAATCCTAATAACCTTGGTAAAATCCTAATAATACAAAAGGACTAGACTACACTGAACATAAAAGATAAATAACGATAACCTTAGAGAAACCCTAATAGTACAAAAGGACTAAACTACCATGAACATAAAAGATAAATAACGGTAAACTGAAACCCTAAAATTACACTTCACAAAGAGGAACATCTATACGTAAGTATATAGATACTAAGGATTCATAATAACAATAGAAGTATAGCCTTGATATAGTAAAATATTATGTTTTTTTACATTGATTATGTTCCTAGTAGGTATGAAACTTGCTTATATGGCAACATATGTAGGCTGGTCTGGTCTGAGGCTCTAAGCCCAGCCGCGATCTATCATTTAGAGGATACAAGAAGTAAAGAGATCGATTTGTCAAATTTAGTGTTCATCAGACTCGTCTCTCTCTCTCTCTCTCTCAACATATGACCACAGTGCCGGAATCGTCATGGATTTGATAGTAGTTCTTTTCCCTTTCCTGTTCTTCATTCTTCACCAGATTCACCCAACCAAAGACCGACATTGAACCAGCAATCTCAATCCGACTTGACCCGTGATGTAGCTCGAAATCGGGGGATGAGTTTCCAAAACCGAGATGATATGTCCAGGACTCCAGGTGGCAACATGACCCGTGCACACCCCTAGATAATAATGTTTGTGCAAATTCAGGGGGTGTGAAAGCCATCAATTGTACTATGTATAGATGATTGATTGCTACTTGATACTTTGTTGAGGAATTAACATTAGGATTAGAAGAAAATAACATTGCAAAACAAGCCCTCCTTTGAACATCAACACATAAAAAAAATTAACTATCTAATACCCAAAATAACTTTAGACAACAGGAATAAATAAAATAAAAAAAACATTTCCACAAATTTAACACGTGTTTAAGAGTTGGGCGGTATTATATTTCATCATTTTGACTTAGCAAAGCTGTTTGGTACTAAGAGTAGCGTGCAAGATGATGTGCTGCACCAGCACATCTTAGCAAGCTAACAAACCCAAAATCATGAACAGCTTGGGAGCCAAGCTTGTCTATTTTAGATAGCTTGCAACTGTAAAACAGATTTCGATAGACCTCAATCCCAAAAGCTAGCTATTGAGATAAAGGTTCCCTTAACACCCTCATGTACTGCACATTATTTTCATACCAGGTAACGTGGGACTTCGCTTCCCTGACAAGGACTAGGTGAGTTTGAGTATACAGCACACCAAGCTGGAACACCTTGCTGCTCGCTCATGTCGAGCCCCACCCATCAATGTCTTGGCTGATATACTATTAAAGAAATCTCTCCAACATGTCCCCAACTGGTGTTAGCTTTCAAACTTTTCATGTACGACATAAAGGAAACAATTTCTTTCGTGGGAGTATCCAAGCCTCCAACCTGATTATCTAGGTGGTCCTACTATCAGTAAACTTGTATATCCTTGTATTCTTAGTCCTGCTTAAAGTTAAACCCTAATTGTTTTTTATCTCACCATTATTTTACTGAACAATAGTAGCTCCAACCTTTTTCCCAATTGAAGAACACTGGATGGCATGCAATTGATAAGAAAAGCTGCAACAAGAATAGCTTCACCCCAAAAATGTTTAGGAACATTCATGGTAAACAAAAGTGAACGGGCTACCTCAGCAAGATGACGATTCTTTCGTTCAGCAACTCCATTTTGTTGTGGAGTGCCAACACAAGAAGTCTGAAAGAGAATGTCAGAGTCATTCATGGATATGCCCAAAAATTCCAAAA
>JADGMU010000846.1:0-13988 GCA_016920895.1 Vaccinium myrtillus
TCACAACTTATGTGATGGAATATTCGTAATATTCTACTATAATTGGCAGGTATTTAATTCTTGTATTCTTTCTAAGTCGTCCGCTTGTTCAAATTTTTTTTGAAAGTGCTGTGAAAAATAATTCAATAGGATATCGGTAAGTGCTTGATCATACGTTCTTCTTTGGGGCCGTATGATTACGACGCATGAAAAAAGAATGTATGGATGATATTAGATATCATTGTATTTTGCGGCGGCACTTCAAAAATATTTTGAACTGTGTGTGAACTTCCCGAGAATATTTGTATGGGACCTGAAATGGATGCATGGCGGCCGGGTTCGTGGGGGCGCGGGGCCTCCTCTCACGTCATCAAGAAATAGAAGGGTCCACGACCTCGGCAAAGAAGCGAATGTGGGCCGTCATGCGGGATGCCGCTTAGGGCGCATGGTGCCCTTGGTGGGTAGTGCGGATGTGGTTAGGACGGAATATTGGTTGAACAAGTCACTTGAGCGGCACAGTGCAGGGACTTGTCACTTTCCATGACTTGGTCCCACGAGAGAAAACCCACGGGAGCTCTGCCCGATCGGTAGGCGCTTAGAAATTTGGGCAGCATACGTGTCGAGTCGGATGACCAGGCGTGGGGGGCTCGGATCCATTTGGTTTGGTGGGCGTGTCCAGGCAAGCTATTTATGCCATGATGAGGCATTAAATGCGGCGGGTCACCTTCTGCCCGGCGCCGCTGCGAGGCACGTGGCGATGGGAGATATCTGAGTTGATTTGACCACTCGAGCTTACACCTTACGGCGGCTGATCGAGACTTGGCGTCTGCGTGAGAGGTGGAGATCACATCACTGTCATTCAGCGTGAATGGCGGGGCGCGTGGGCGCGAGGCGCGTGGGGCCACGCCCCTGGCTTCTCATCCACCCAAAGCACAACTACCACAATGGGTATTCCTCTCTCCTCATTTACTACCTCGAACTCCCTTCTCTCTCTAAGATCTCGGTGCATTTCTTCTCTCAGGTGGTGAGCTCAGCCATCAGTGCCTCCCGGACCACCATCGTCCGGGCAAGGAGGCACTAACGTGGTTGTCTCGTGTGCGAGTAACCCTCTCCCGGTGGTGACCCGGATGGCGAGCATTACTCTTCCACCCCATTCCACTCCAGAGGTCCCAGCTCCTCCGTGAAGACTCCCACGGTGGCGACTCCGGCAGGGACCTAAGGAAGTCACTCCTCCCGTTTCTCTCAACATATTGGTGTGTATCTTGCCATCCTCAAGGGCTCTTTTAACAAGACCTCTTTCTTAAATGGCCAACCTCCTTTGGGCCTTGGCCGCATTTGGTCATGGTAGAATGGCCAACCACAGTCAGGAGCGACACAGGCCTCCTCCCCCAGCGTCACGGGGGTGGAAAGGTCAGGTGCCACTGTGGCCGCCCGGCCCGAACCAACGTCGGTGCAGTAACATCCTCTTGACATGGATGGAAAGCGTCCTCTCTCTCGACAACCTTACAACTCCGGCGCTGCAGGCTCTTCCTCCTCCTCCTCCTCTCACCATAGAGGCGGGCCCAGCGTTGCTAAGGAAAGAAGTGCGCCATGAAGGAGACGGAGAGTCAGCCAACAAGTCGAGATCGTCAGGAGGCGAGCCCGGGGCTGGAGGCCCACCGCCGCTCCCGAGCGGCAATGAGGGCGGGCACGAGTCTTTTCTCGTCTCGGGCAGTGCGTGGAGGTGGACCGCCGGGCGCGCTCGTTGTCCCGACGGAGACGACACGTTCTGGCGGCGGCCCACGCGTGGCGGCAGTCTCGGCGGGCCCACCCAAGATAGCGCCCACGGCATCTAGCGCCCGCACCCGGCGGTCGGGGGGGGCCAGACCCGAGGAGTGGCACGCGAGCGTACAAGAAAGGACCACGTCTGGCAGAGGATCATAACAGGACATGTGCAGCGAGGCGTGAGACAACGTGACCATCGGATCGAAGTGACAGCGCCATTGCCAATCGGTGGATGAGCATGGCGCGGGCAACATACCACGTTAAGGGGAAATTTTCAGCGTGGTAACTGGCCACCGACGATTGGTCGTAGCATGGGATGGCAAAAGCTCAGCGATCTTAAGCAGAGGGCGGATATAAACCGAGAAGCGGAGAGCAACATGCATTTACTCGCGTGCAACCCAGTGTGAACTAAGAGTTTATCATGGAAGCCGGTCAGCGCGGAGACGCGTCCTCGGGAAAAGAAGGTGGCGAGGCAGCAGGGGCGGGAACAATAAAGTTTGTCTTCGAGAGAAGCACTTGTGCCGCAGCGGATAGGAGATATGGAATACCAACCCAGCGGGATGGCAAAGCGCCCATAAAGGGAACCCGGCGATTGACCTCAACGGCCACAGCCTGTGAAACTCCCGAGGTTAGAAAAATCAAAAGCAGTCTTTCTCCCGAGCAATCTCGGCCCGGCGTGCCTGCGGTTTCAAAATTCCCAAAATTTGACAAGTATGAGCCCTAGCAGACGCCAATTACACCGCGTCGGCCAATGTCGCTTTGGTCTCCGGGCTCCCACTGACCAGCCCGATTCCTCGTGTTGAGCGTTCTCCATGAGCACCAGGGACCAGGCCCTCGCTGGTATAATTGACTCCTCCGGGAGTCCCATCGCGACCGGCGGCGAGCTCGGCCGATGCGTTCACGTCTCGGTTTGTAACCCGGTATACTGGCCGAAGGCGCTCCTTTCGTAAATCGGATGAGGCCGGGCGAGGCCACCGAAAAGTACATCGCTCGGTGGGAGGTGTGAAGCCTCGTGGAGGAGTTGTGATGAAAGATTGCTTCCCTTCATTTAAGCGGGCTGCAGCAGTCATTCGAGCCTCTTCAAGGAACTCATAGTCAAGTTAAGAAGAGTATGGTGAATTGATGGAAGCGAACGTGCCGAAGCTCGAAGAGCATCTCGCCCTTAATAAGCGTCTAAGAGAGATCTTTGAAAAAAGCCACACCAAAGGAGACAAAAAAGAAGTTAACACCTTGAAGAGGAAGGAGCGATCAAGGAGGTTTGAGAGCAGGGGGTCCCGAGGCAGTAGAGACAATAACGGAGGCGGGGGGAAGGAGGCCCCGACAGTAACCATGACTATGTTCTTAAAAGGCGATTTTTTGCAATGCCAATCGAGTTGTTATGAGAGGTTGTGGGACAGCCTTTGGTTCTGGTAGAGCCGAAAGCGCACCTCGGATCACGTTCAAATGCACATACCACAGCAGTGGGACCTTTGACAGTGGTTGCAGAAGCCAGTTCAAGCGCATCTCGGCGATTAGTCGTAGGGCGCATGGAGAAGTGGATAGGAAGCTCTCGGACACCGATCGTTCTCAAAATCTTTGCTCTCGGCCCGAGACGACAAGCCATCCTCCGGCACGCGAGATCAGCGCGCCGGGAAGTGCGCCACGGCGGGGTGGTTGTCAGCAATCCAGGCATCGGTCGGGCAAAGAAGCTAATGACGCGATGTACGTAGGCCAAAAGATGGAGGCCAATCACGAGTAATGCTTCGGAGAACGCAAGAGAAAGCACAGGAGCCCGTAGACCTTACACCATTTCCTTCCGAAAAAGATTTGGACGGCCGCAGTTCCCACATGATGACTGCGGTCTCGAATCAGATCGGCAGCGTGGATGTTGGGAGGGTGTTCGAGCTCCGTGAAAGCGTCCCCTTTTTACTACTCGGCCTATAAAGCCATTGGGCCTGGACAAAGCGTGATGAGCTTGCTCCTCCGACACTCGTTGGGTTCACTGAGGTTTCCCAGCTTTATCAGCCGGCAAAGATCCACCCTCCCCGTTGGTGGGTCATGCGTTGGGCTAGATTCACCAGTGGTGGACTCACCTGACCCTTTAACGCCATTGGCCCCGGGGCGGCTGAAACCACGCTGGGCGCCAATCCGCCTAACCTCCATCGGTCGTTAGCTTCATTGGAGCGTCGAGCAGACGGTCTGGGAGCGAGATGGCATCAAAAAGGTGTTTTGTTGTCTGCCGACGCTGTAGGGACCCTGAGAGGCAAAGCCGAGGCATGGCACGGATCAAGCACTGAGTGCCTCAGTCCTCGGCGACGCTGCCTGGCGTCGAGGGACAAATCGGTCGAAAAAAAAGAGGTGGTGCCCATCGACGCAAGAGGGTAGACGTTTACTTCATGCTCGGCTCGAGACTGTCCCAACCGAATGAACGACTTGGTCTCTTCGCAGGATAACATTGGGGCCCCATGACTCTACATGAAATGCCGGGTGTCACTTCCGATTTTCATCACGACGCCTCAATGTTGATCTCAGCCAGGCGTTTCTTGGCATCACTCCGTCGGCATCGAAGGCGGAGGCCAAGAAGTGTTCCCACGTGGTCAAGCATTATGGTCAAGAAAAAGAACGGGAAGTGGATACGTTGATTACATCACGACGCACGCCCCAAAGACTTTTCCCTCAAATCGAGCAAGTTCGCACGGAGCAGCTTTCATCCTAAGGATCCCACCATGGATGTTCGGTGGAAGATCTTTCACGCCGAGGGCACCATCCTCAAAAGCTACCACATAGAATGGTTTCAAAATGTTGAAGACATTATGGAGCGTAGCTGATGACATGGTAATCAAGAGCAAGTTCGCGGAAGAATCTCCCACCTTCTAAGATCTTTTCCATCCCTGGAAAACGATTTGAAGCTACGCTGGAAAAGTGCGCGTTGAGCCGGCCTGGAAAACCCGTACCTCGCCGAGGGATCGAGGCCGACTGAACCACCGTGGAAGCTATCCAAATACTCAGCGCCCGTCAACAATCAAGAGGTTCGGTGGCCGAGGGATGGCCGCGCTCAATCGCTTCATAAGCAAGTCATCCGAAGCGCTTGCCGAGCCCTTCTTCGAGGTCCATCAAGACAAGTAAAAAAGGGCCTTAAATGCGGAATGCCGGAATGCGTCTTTAGCTCGCCGCTCTCTCAAGAGCTATATGTCCCACCGATGCTAGTGACAGAAGGAAAGGGGATCTACTGCCTTTACAGCGTGATCAAGACACGCCGTGAGCTGCGTTGGTCGGCAGGAGGGCTTGGAAGGTTCCCGATCTGTACTCAAGCAAGACGATGCTCTAGCGAGCCCACTGTACTTGCCAATCGAAACTAGCGCTATCCTAGTCACGGCTAAAGCTCTACCCTACTTCGAGCCACCTGTCGTGGTAATCACGGCGTATCCCTGAAAGACCGTCATGCTAAAGCGAGATCTCGGATCGGATCTCGCAAGTGGTCTTGGGAATTGGCCAACTTTGACATCCAAGATGAGCCCAGACGCAGCGATCAAAAGTCAGGCCCTTGGTGACTTCGCCGAACTCACCAAGCCGAGTCCGATCTCCGAGGGAAGCTGCCATTGACGCCGGTGCCGAACTCCAGAGACACCGCCACCGCCGGCGGTCCGGGTTCACCAGAGACGCTCTCGCCTACACTACCACATGCCATACGCAGGTAGTCTTGGCGAATGCATGTGGACGGTGCATCAAAGCAATAAAGGTGGGCCGGGATTGTGCTCATCTCCCGAAGGCACCCTCCACGAGTGTGCGGTGAGCATCGGCTCAGCCCACAAACAAGCGAGAATATGAGGCTCACTACCGGACTCGCTCGCTCGCTCTACGGGGTGGATGAATTCTGAGTTTCGGTGACTCCCATCTGGTGGTAAACCGGTGAGCGAGCGGAATGGTTAGGAGACGCTCGGATGTCAAGATATCGGCCATGTCCTAGAACCGCAAAAAGTAGCTTCAACAAGTTACCTCCCCTATCGTCGAGCCAAGAACGCTCATGCCGACGCTCTCGCCGCCTTTGAGATGCAACGAGCTCGGGGCGCGCGGACGACAGCTAGGGAGATCGCGGTCCCAAGCTTCGAACCGTACCGGCAGTTAGACGGTCGCCGCCGGGCCCGAGTTGGATGGATCACCCGATCTCTTACCCCTCCAGACCCTCCCGGATAAAGAGGCTCACCGCATCCGCATTGTCATCGGCCCTACTTCCTCTCCCAGCCAAGACTGCCTTTATCGCGCACCTACATCGGTTCTCGACCTCAGAGTAGGCTTTTGCATGATGCCGAGGTACCTAACGTCCACATGAGCCCACGAGGAAGTTGTGGCGACCACTCGGGGCCTCTCTCCGAGCGGTGTGACCTGCAACTCTTTGGTGGCCAAAGATGAAGAAGAAGCCAAGATTCATCAAAAGGTGTGACGTGCCAAAGTACTCCTATCCTTCACCGGGCCCACCATGTCTCTGCTTGGCTGTTCTGAGTCACTTGGCCATTCGCAGGTGGGGGCTCGACCTTGTCGGAGTCCCCTCCCCACGGCTCCCCGTCGAGGTTCGGAAGCACCTAAGTCACGGCCACGGACTACCCCAGTGGTGGGTGGGGCCGAACACTAATTCACATCACGGGCCGAGGTGTTCGAGCAATTCATCGGAAGAGCATCATCTCACGGTTGGGCGTGCCTATACTATCATCTCGAGCAACGGCACCCGATTCGTCGCAGAGGCCATCAAAGACACTCTGCGGGAAAAAGAACATTGCGTCCTGAATTCAAGCGTGGCTTACATGAGAAATGGCCGAGACCTCGAACAAAGTCGATCTCAGTGGCCTGCGTCAATTTGATTAACAAGCGCGGGAAGTGGGTGGAGGAACTCCCGAGGTTCTCAGGACTCAGGGCGACCATGACGTGAGGCGACCTTGACCTTTTGCGTGGCCTACGGGACGAGCCTCCTCCTCTCGGCTAGTTGCTCCCTCGGCCCCGGCAGGCGTTCCATCTGCCACGAGCAGCCCAGGCCCACGGCCTCCGAGCTTGGTCCAGATTGAGGACCTCAGGAGATGAGGCTCACCCAATCAGCGCTTACCAACGGGAGGTCGCTCGGGGGATATAACAAACACGTTACATCCGCCCCTTTAGCATTGACGATCTCGTCCTCCAGTCAGTTGTGCAAAGAAAAAACAGAAAAATTCATGCCTAATTGGGAGGGTTCAAGGCTATGGGGCCTACAAACTTCAGATGGATTTGGGCAGCCTCAAAGCTAAGGAAGTTCTGGTTAGGATCTATGTTTATCATCTTTCGATTGTCGTGCCCTCGTGATTTTTTGTAATGCGAGGTGGAATGTTAATGATAGGATCCTTTCTTTAGTTATTTATTATCTTTCAAACTCTCAAATTTATCAAGTAATTGTCCCGGCTAGAAGGCCCCGATAAGTTCATTACCGTTCGGTGGAAACGCTCGGCCACTGATTCGGTAGAAGCGGCCACCTATGTTGATCGAACAAAACACTCTATTCAACAAAGCGATTCGTAGCGTTCGGTGAACACACAATTCGTAAGCGGGAGATGTCCACCGGGTCTCGGGACCAACCTATCGACAAGGGCTATTGTTTCGATTAGGTCGCTGTGCTGACCAACCTATCAAGCAAGGCCAGGGCTATTGTTTGATTAAGTCGGTTGGGCGCGACCTTTCTCGGCTCGACTTGAAATCGGGAGCTATTCTTCCTTAAATTTCCAACGGGGCCGAGAAATTCTTAACTCTATTACTGAATGGTGCCGTTATGGCATCGGCCCCCCTCAGAAAGGGGGCTATCATTCATTACGGCTTGTTTGGCGATTATCGTTTATTACGGTTTGGTGGTTACGATTCGTTACTTAACGAGAGACAACAACATACGAAATTCGAAAGTAAATTCAAGTATAAACATTCACACGTTCATATGAAACAAGCAGCGGCATTGGAAAAGAAGAAAGGAAAGAGGCGTCTTTTCATTCATTACAAAGAGAGAAGGGGGCTCTACCCAGTACAAAGAACTTGAAACAAAATAACAAAAAAGTACATAAGGAAAAACGATAAGCTTGTCGAGGCCACGCTTCAGATTGGTGGGCGTCGGGCGTCGACCCGGGACAGCGGGAGGGATCAAGCCTCTCCCATTTGTTCCCCTCGGCGACCTCGTCCTCGTCGTCATCGAGCAGCATCTCGGAACTACGGTCTCGGGAATGTGGAGGAATGGAGGACCAGAAGGCGGGAATCGGGAGACGGAAATGATGTTGAAGGCATGGCCAGAAGGCCGGGCGGCGGTCGCCTCGACCAAGGAGGTACCCACTCGAAGGCCTTCTCCTCGTTCTCATTGGCCTCCTGGCAAGCTGGGCTGGCGTCTCATGGCTTCCCCCTCTCGTATTAGCATGGCGTGCAGCAGCCATGCTTTCGTCATTCTACAAGGCACAGCCGCCAAGATCTTTTCGCGACCATGACCTCTCGCCGTCAGGGCCCCTCTCTCCTCGGTCTCTTCGGGGAGTCGGCACAGCCTCCGAGAGCGCCACCATACCGAGCTCTTGCCGTGGTGGCGGCTAGGGCCTCGGCGCTTTTCTTGAGCTCGCCCAGAGCATGCTCTCGCCTCCGGCTTCTCGAGCCTCGGTCTTCTCGCGCCAAGTTTGTATACTTTGTCGCTGAGAGCCAAGGCCGGCTGGCCGCTGACGACAAATTCAAGCTACGTGAGTAACGAAGGCAAAAACTTGGAGAAAAACATGAAGTATGAAGTTAAAGATTTACCCTCACGATGTGAGTGCACATCGGCGTAGTTGTCGCCGTGTTATTGAACTCGCCTTCATATCCCTCTATAGTGGCGAGGGCCTTGGCCAGGTCATCGCGGGTCTTTCGGCTCTCCGACGCCGGCATTCTTCTTAATAACCTCGCGCGAGGTCTGGATCACCGGGACCCAAGGCTCTTTCGACCAAGGGAGGCGTTCGGGCTGGGAAACCACCCTGTCGTCTCAAATGTCCTCCTACGGCGCTCGGTCGGGGTAGACCGGGGAGGAGTGGAGGTGTTGGCCGGTTCTTTGGACCTCCGGCCCGGGGTCGCGCGCCTTCTTGGCGGGCCTCCCTTCAATGCCCGGTGTGGCCGGGCGGGCCGCCTACCGGCCTCTTTTTTCTTTATTCTCGGCCCGCCTCCCTTTCCAGGCCTCTCGGTGGCGCAGATCTGTCATGGCCCTTTGCCGGGCACCCGTGAGGATCGGGATGCGTGTTGAGTGCTGGCGGGCACGCGCCGTGGAAGTCCGAGAGGCAAGATCGGAGTTCAGCCGATCGTCATCGCCTCACTTCACGGGACTTTTACCTCTTTTCAAAAAACCTGTAAGATGGCACGAAGCCGAGCACGGGGGCGGTGCGATCCTTAATTTGGAAGATCCGGTCGATGACGCCGTCGCCGCGTCTCGGTAAAGCTTTTCGTCAACTTCTGCTAATGAAAAATGCAAGTATGAGTACGGTGATCGAAGGTTAGAAAAACACATCAAATGAAAAATATAAACATGCAGTATGAGCTCTCGGCTTCTGGGCCTCCCGCCCAGCTCCAGGCACGGACCACTGGACTCGCCCAGGGCGTTTCAAAGTTCCCTTCACGATTTACCAGCTCGCAGCATGCCTCTCCGAGTCCGAGTTTAACAGATGAGGTGAGGTACTCGGGCGCCTGGAAGTAGTATCGGCCAGCTTACGTCGCGCGCGGTGTAAAACCGCCATAAGGTCGCAAGGCGGAAGGGGATGTTGTCGGATAGCCTCACCATAAGATGATGCGTGTACACACGTTGGTCACCCAGTGGTGAAGGCGAGCTCGTACACATCCGAGGAAGGAGAAGCCAGGAGGCATGGGAAGGTTAGCCCGCCTCGGTGATGGCCATCGGGAGGCACGTACACCCGCCTTTCACGTAGTGAATTTTTCCCCGTCGCTCGGCCTCGCGATCGACACGTCCTCGAGGATATTATAGTCCTTTCTAAAGCGGCAAGCTTGGCCCAGTCATCGTCAAAGTACATGTCGACGTACTTGCAATCCCGTGCCTAGGGTTCGGCGCAGGCGGGATCGATTCCCGTGCCCATACTCGACGCCCCATCGACACCGGCCCTTCTTCATCGTCGGGGGCTTGCTCTCGAGCCCGTTCGTGCTCGACACCGTGATGGGGAGATCCTTCACCACCCCATCGCGAGACATGCCCCTCGGTTGGAGGCCAAGGCAAGACCTCGTCCACCTCGAGAACCTCGACAGATCGGGCTCGCCGAACCCAGCGGCCTCTGGCCGATCTCTAATCACCTCGACGTCCAATCCCGATCTCCGAAAGGTTGGGAACTTCGGTCAGTCGATGGTCAAGGTGAAGGGGCGCTGGTCCGGACGCGTTGGTCTCGGGGGTTCGGAGTAGGGGACGCGTATGCCGGAGGTAGTGGCTTGAGAACCGCTCTCGGCCGTGCTTCGCTTCCATTTCCGCCCAACGCTCGGGGTTATGGCAGAGGGGGTTATATTCGGTGGAGGCTCCGGTATGTGGGAGGGCGGGGTCCGCTCGGCTTCTATAGCCTCTTCCGAGACTCTGAGTTGCTCACAGGCAGGGAGACCAACGAACGAAGTTCAAGAACATGTCGGCGAGAACGTCGTCTACGGAGATGAGTCCGAGCTCATCCAAGGGTGGAACCTACGGTGCACGGGTGAAACAAACCATCGCCGATATGCACGAGGTTTGAGTTCGATAAACATAGTGGTCGAGCTTCGGCCCGGGAAGCTCCCACCTGGTGTCGTCTATCCCGAGAGCCCAACGAGTTGTTGAGCCTCGGCTAGAACCTGCTTGTAGGGCGCTCGGATCGCTAAATATTCTCCTTACCAAAGAGGTGCGTCAGATGGTATCACTGGAAGAACACGATGAGTGTTCTTCGAGCCTGTAATCCGGCGGCTGCACCGCCGCGCACAAACCGCCTGAAAACTCAACTACAGAATTTAAAAGGCGAAAAGGAGAAACGCCCAAAACCTCTCCCAAAATGCGAGAAAAATGTACGGAAAAAGTTCACAAAACATAGAGAAACGAAAAGAAGAGCACAATACGAGATTTGGTGGAAGAATCACGCACTGAGAATCCAGATTTCAACGGAGGGAAGTGGTCGAGGCGCGGGCGACGGCGCGAATGAGTTTCACGATGTTAGAGAGAGAACCGAGTGACTTTCTCCGCCTCTCTGATGTATTTATAGTGGGGTAACCCCTATTGAATAAAAAGGTGATGGCGCTGGCCGGAGGCGGGCGGTGGGCCAACCGCCGCACGACACCGTCCCGAAGTTTAAACCGTTGAGTGTGCTAATCCACACGACGGTGGACCATCCACGCACGCGACACGTGGCGGCCACCAAGACTGCGTCCGCTATTCACGACACGCGGTGTGTCGTCCCACGTCACTTCGATGTGACGTTGAGCTCTATCCAATCAAGGCGCCCAATATAAAGGGTCTCGGACGTCCCGATCGAAACCCTCAAAGAGCATGGTGCACCGACCACCGAGCCTCGCGATTCGATCAATATCAACTCCAACAATTCATCGCCCTCATCTTCGGGAAGTTGATGGGGCCAGGTTCGTGAGGGACGAGGCCTCCTCCACGTCATCAAGAAATAGAAGGGTCACGACCTCGAGAATCGAAATCAATGTAGGCCGATCACGGCCAGGATGGAGCGCATGGTGCCCTCGGTGGGTAGTGCGGATGCGGTTACAGACGAATATTGATTTGAACAAAGTCGCGAACGCTTTGGTGCGAGGACATGTCACTGTGACTTGGTCCACGGAGGAAAACCCCGGGCTCTCGCCCGGCGTCCGAGCGCTTAGGTGCAGGCGCGTGGGTCTTAGAGTCGGATGACCACGGAAGCGTGGGGGCTCGGATCCATTTGGTTTGGTGGGCGTGTCCGACAAGCTATTTATGCCATGATGAGGCATTAAATGCGGCGATCCTACGCCACCGCCCTGCCCAGAGCACGTGGGCGATGGGAGATATCTCGGAGTTGATTTGACCACTCGAAGCTTACCCGCCCGACGACGGTCGAGACTTGGCGTCTGCGAGGTGGAATCACATCACTGTCATTAGCGTGAATGACCGGGCGCGTGGGGGGCCGTGGCGTGGGGCGCACGCCCCACGGCTATAAATACCCAAGCACAACTACCACAATGGGTATTCCTCTCTCCTCATTTACTACACTCGAACTCCCACCTCTCTCTCAAGATCTCCTAGGTGCATTTCTTCTCCTCCCGTTCGACTTAGCCGCCAGTGCCTCCCCGGACCACCATCGTCCGGGCCAGGCACTAACGTGGTTGTCTACGTGTGCAGGTAACCCTCTCCGGCGAGTAGCAGCGGATCAGGCGAGCATTACTCTTTCCGCCACCCCCCATTCCACTCCTAGAGGTCCCAAGAGCTCACTCCGGCGAAGAGACTCCCACAGGATCCTACACAAATGTTGTACATTTGGTATACACAAAAAGTGTTGTATCCGTTGCATTTTCCATACATTGAACGTGAGGCAGGTAATTAGAATTGATCAAGTAATCAAGTAGCTGAAGATTGGCTTTGGCCTACGCATTCACAACTCCCTACCCTACCTCAAGTCAACGATCCAAGTCCAGCTCACTGAAAATTCAAACCCAACGACCAAAACCCATACTCGTCTTTCATAACGCACTCTGCCTCTCCCACTTCCACTCCTCCTCATATCCTGATTCCCTTTCGCGCCTATCTAAACCGCCAAACCCTAATCTCCATTCGAAACCTCCTCCATTCAATCCACAACCATCTCCTCTCTCTCATCCCCACTATGAACCCCACCGCCACCACCTCAACCCACTCCTCCGCCGTTCGACCCCTTAGTCCCTGCCCTCCCACTCTCGTACCCAATCAAAACCCTAGACGAGCTCGAGTCGAGGTCTTACTTCGACTCTTTTCACTTCCCCTTCAACAAATCATCGGTTGAGCTTCGAAATGATTCCTTGGCTGATCGGCCGAGAATGCTGGTGTGCCATGATATGGCTGGAGGGTACACAGATGATAAGTGGGTCCAAGGAGGGAGTAATCCTGATGCGTATGCGATTTGGCATTGGTACTTGATGGATGTTTTTGTCTACTTTTCGCACCAGCTGGTTACTCTGCCGCCTCCTTGTTGGACCAATACAGCGCATAGGCACGGTGTCAAGGTACGGTGATTTGCTCGGTTTTAGTATGTTTTTGGTGTAGTGTACTTGCTACTTAGTCAGTTGATAGTTCAAATTCGATTGAAGAAACAAAATGTGGATTTGCTCTGTTTGGAAACAGTAGTTTGTCTTAGTTGGGTTGACTTTGTGAATGAATGGGTTAAGGGGAGAGACGAATAGAGCTTGTTAGTATATGAATTTCTTTCTATTGGTAGTTGAATAAAGGCGTGCACGCGCTTGCTATCCTCTGCTCAAGAGGGTCAATTTGTGTTTCGATAATAATTTAGTATTGTTTTGCTTTTAGTACAATTGCTTCTAAGATACATATGAAATTGAGTTTTGAGGAAAATGCACCAAGCGGGAAGTCAAAGCTTACTGCTCCTGGAGCATTCTCTTCCTTTGTCGGCTTTAGAAGAACGCGAGAGGAGAAATTTACAAAATATTTTGGTACTCACCAGCACCGCCATGTGGTGCTCCAAGGCAATTCTTCATCGAAATCAACAATAAGTGTGTCCGGTGTGGGATTTGTGGGGTGGCTGAGGTCTCAGTGAAAGAAACCGTAGGTGGAGATGTGATCAAAGATCGCTTAATCGTGGGGGATGCGATATGGCCTTTGGGGTGCCATTCTTAGAAGTGTCATAGGACTTCCCAATTAAAAGTTTACACAAACCTTCTAGATGTCATCATCATTATCATTTTGGTTTATCAACGGCTTAATCCATCAAGACCCGGCAATTGGGGCAATGTTTGGTGGCGGTGCTTGAGGCCTTTCCCGACACACATTGGTGTGGGCTCTACCCCAAATTAGTGGAGCCAAAATGCATGGTGAGGAGGGCCTGGAGCACCACGTGGCGTGAGGAGTTTAATAATTTTCCTAAGTGAAGATAGTTCTTGTAAGCGTTATACCACTTGTGAAGTAAAGATGCCATGTATAGTTAATAAAGGTTTGGAACTTTAGTTATAATTGAGAGTCTTGTGTGGTTGAAAGAATCTATGTTCTTTGGTAACAGCGGAACTGCTAGTGCTTTGGGATTTGATGGTGCAGGCAGGTAAGCTTTGTTTCCTTT